>UESW01003944.1:1987179-2007818 GCA_900491605.1 Calamus simplicifolius | reverse complement strand
TGCTAAGGTCTGGATAATTTTCAAAATAGATCGGTCCCCAATGGGCATTGGTGCTGATAATACTAAGTGCTGCGTCTTTCGCTTCTCGGAACCTTCCATCTTTTAAGGCAATGAAGATTGGTTTGTCTAATCCTAATCTATGGTTTGGAATAATACCTACTTGGATGGCTGCAATATGAACGTATCCGTACTTGGTGTCAATGGACTTCAGATCTTCATCCCTAAAAAGTCTAATACTGGTCTGACCATTTTCTAATGTAACGGGAAGACTATGTTCTGCGGTCTTAATCCTATAGTCTTCTGAGAGATCAAAGGTACCTATTTTGTAGATTTGCCTGTACTCAACCTTTGGTAGTTTATTATTGATCAGGTTTGCTTGAATTCTAGAGGCTGACTGGGTCATCATATTTATTGTTTTATTCTGAAATTGGTCCTGGTCTTTGGCCTCAGAATTTTCTAATTTTTCTAATAGATTAAGTTTTCGGGACTTGGTTAATCTTTTAATCATTCCTTCCATTAGTTTGTAATTTCTTTTTGGTTTGAGTTTGGGTGTTTGAAATTCATAGTTCTCTAGCCTTTTTAACAAATTAAGCTTCTAAACCTTAGTTAATCACTTAATTATTTGTTCCACTACTTTCTAAGGGTTGATGATGAGTCAGGAATACTGCCGGGAACACTGCTGGTCTTACACTCCTTTCTGCCAGTCTTACACTTACCAATGACCTCGGTCTCCCGATCATCATATCCTAAGAACCTGGTGGATAACTAAGAGGCCCGCTTAACTAAAGTTTTTCCACTTAATATGTTAAAGGCTAGGGAACTATGTTTCCTAACACCCTGTCCCTCTACCGAAAAGGTGAAGCCAAGATTTACTTTAACTGATTTTTATAACCACAATCTTTTTATGCTAAGAATCGGTGCTGTGCTTTTGTGCAAAAATTAAATAGCATAATTTAAAACTGTAAAACAACTATTGTAAAAACTGTTTTCTTCTTAAATCTGAAAGCTCACGTCCGGCCAAGGGCTCATTATTCCCATGGGTCATAGACATATTTGCATATGTCCGTTCAGGAGGCGTGATGCTTCTGATTTAAGAGAGGCATACCAAAATTAAAAAGCAACTGCAATACTTGCATAATGTAAAAAGGAGAAATGCTTGCATAAAAAGGCATAAAAAGGAGGGGCTGGACTGCCCATGCCCTTCTCCCCCGGAAAAAGAAAATATAGCAACTGAAATACTGATGAAAACAAGTTTAGAACTTGCATAGAAATGTACAACTGGTACTGAATTTCTTAAGTCTGGAGAAACTTACAACTAAAAGCTTGAAAGCTCACAACTGAGATTACATGGCCCAAGTTGGCCTTGACAGGGTAGCCAGACTCGGCTCTGACTGAGAATGACAGGAAAATGACAAGAAATTAGCCAAACATGGCTTTGATACCATTTCTGAGGCCTAGGATTTGTATGACTAATTTCTAAGTTTGAGAATGGAAGACTGGTCTGGTAAAGGTGTTTTTGGATGAAGGTAGACTTGGATGACGAAAGGTTAGGGATGATGGAGGATTAAGGATGATGAGAGGGTGGCCATGGAGGATGAGGTTAGGTTCAGATGAGGTTAGGTTCATAGATGAAGAGGGTATGAAGAGGGTATAAGAGAGGAGGTTCTCGAGTGAATGGAAGGATGTGTGAGGTTATGTGAAGAGAAGGATATTTATAGGAGAGGGAAAGGTAGTGGATAAGATAGTGGATGAGCCATTAGGGTAGTGGAGGGATGGTGGATGTAGTGGATGAAACATTAAGGTGGTGAGTGGAAGCTTTTGTAAGTGGAGGTTAGGTGGTTATGGGAGGAGGCTTTTGTGAGTGGAGGTTAAGTGGCCATGAAAGGTTATGGGTGGAGGCTAAAGGTTGAAGATGAAGTGTGGATGGCTGATGGGTGTGGATGCCTCTCATAGGTTGAGGGCTATCCATTTTATAATGGAGTCTGGCGGACTTGAGAGCTGATGAAGTCCAGAGAGGAATCTCCCTTTGGGGACAGCTGGCTGGCTGGCTTTGATAAAGTCTGTCCTTGGGGACAGCTGGATGGCTGGCTTTGATAAAGTATGTCCTTGGGGACAGTTGGCATCTTATCTTGTCTGTCCTTGGGGACAGCTGGCTTCTATGGACTTCAAATGGGTTGAAATCCGGATGACTGGCTGTCTGGCTAATAAGGTCTGACTGTGAGGACAGCTGGTTGTCACTTAGTGTAGACATTTTCTGGACTTAGGATAGCTGGCTATCCTTTGAGCACTACAGCACATGTTCGGTTGCTCTTGAGTTACTTCCCGTAACAGTGCTCTAATACCAAAAAGGTCCCATATAGGTGAGTTGTTATGTTTTGATTGGCTATTGCTGTTGTAGCTTTATATGTGTGAACTGTTGTGGCTGGCTATCATTGTGAATTGTTGCAATTGTTGAAGTGTTAACATCTGGTTGGTTGTAGTTGCTGAGCTGGAGGATAAGTCTGAGGAGCGTGCGAGCGTGCGTCTGAGGGGTGTGCCTTTGGTAGGGCCGAGGAGTCATATGGGTGACTTGAAAAGCTGAAGAGTCACATGGGTGACTTGAAAAAGCTAAAGAGTCACATGGGTGACTACTGAGGAGCGTGCCATGGTAGGGCCGAGGAGTCACATGGGTGACTTGAAAAAGATGAAGAGTCACATGGGTGGCTTTGGTGGTAGTCGGAGGGTCACATGCGTGATATGTGCTATAATAGTGCTGCTGAGGCTGGGGTCACATGCGTGACATGTGCGACAATAGTGCTGCTGAGACTGGGGTTACATGCGTGACATGTGCTGCTGAGAATAATGCTGATGAGGCTGGAGCTTTTGGGCCAGAGTCTTTGGGTTTGGTTTTTCATAGTCACAAGCTGGGAAAACTTCACATGGGTGAAGATGTATGGTTTGGGCTACATTATGTCATAGTCCTCATATGGATCCTGGGCATTCTGTAGATATAGTTGGTCTGTTGGCTTGGGCTGAGATGAACTGATATCTTCCTCGTTATCAGAGCCTCCTAGTTGTGATAATTCTTCTAATAATTTTTTCTTTATTTCCTTTTTGCTAGGAGTTTTGCTTGAGGATGGGGAAGAGGTGGTTTTTTCTGTCTTTGGGAATTGTCTAGGATTATCATAAGTAACTAGCCATCGGCTAATGTTACTTAGTGATAACCTTTCTCTGGGTTGATGTTTTTCCACCACTTGATCCTAAATCGTCTTTCTAGGATAAGTGGATACTGTTGATCAAGGGATCTGCTGACAACAAAATCCCATCCCAAAATCCATGGGACTTGGAATTCAACTGTGAACATAATAGGCTTGTTTCCATAATGGGCTGTTTTGAGTTGATCATGGAAATAAACCCATGCTGATAATGCTGGTTCTGGAATTATTTCTTTTGTTATCCCAAAGTAGATCCACCAATCATGGGTCCAGCTTGGAATTCTTTTATCAAATTTTGGGCTGAAGTTGAGGAGCCAACTGTGGTCCATGGGCTTAAGATAAAAGGCCTTATATCAGGCTTCTTGGTAGTCAAAATAGTTGTATTGAGAAGGCTGGAATTTTTGAGAAAAGGTTCTGGGCTGGTATGGGTTTTCCCATTCTTGTTTAGTCATAAACTTCTTAATCTTGCATTTTGAATAGGCGATTGCCTCTGAGTTTTGTTATGATATATGGGTTACTTCGGCTGAGTCTGTGTCAACTAGAATAAATTCGTAATATTCTTGGGTTTTAAGCGGGTTCTGAAATCCTTCAGGTAAGTGGTATTGCATGATCTTCCCATTGATCAAAGGGAAAATTCTGGGCAGCTTTGGGACTTGATTGTCTCATATTTCGTCTAGTTCTAAGAGTTTAATAGTAAGGGAGCAATTCTTACTATAATATGGGTTGAACATGGGCGACTTGGAGGGACTAGACCTGGTTTGCTCTGTAGTAGTACTGGGACTAGGAGGAGACCGCTTTTGAGCTGCTTGGGAATAGGTTTGAGAAGGTGAGACTAAGGCTGAGTACTGAGGTCTAAGAGGGAGGAAAGTTCTGGGTGGAGTCAATAATGAATATGGGTTACTGAGAGGAATCGGAACTAAAGGTTTTGCATAGGATGCTTTAGTTCTGGGTCTGTCTGACATCGTGCTCCTGTAAGGAATTCATGGCTCAGAAAATCTGGTAAACTATTTTCAGTGCTTTTTAAAAATTCTATTTCAAAATCAAACTGATAAAATGGCTTGCCATCTAGCAAAAATTTGTTTTGAAACAAGATTTTCAATGTCTTTTTCTAAAACTTCTTTGGCTGGTTTGCAATCAATTCTGAGAAGAAATTTTTTAAAGTATAAATCCTCTTGAAATTTTTGAATGCATAGGACGATCGACAAAACTTCCTTTTTTATTATGCTGTAATTTATTTGAGCATTAGTCCATATCCCTGAGTGATATCTAACCAATGCTTCTTTTTTATGGGTTTTTTGCTTAAGGATTCCTCCAAATCCTATCTCTAAGGCATCTGTTTCTACTATGAGTAAGGCTGTAGGGTCTAGTAACTCTAGACAGGGAAGGTTTTTGACCATAGTTTTTATTTTTCTAAATACTTGGATATATTCTTCTGTCCATCCTTTTTTCTTTTTTCTAAGTTGGGCGTACAAGGGTTCTAGAATGATCATGATATTTGGAATAAAATCTGCTACATAATTAAGACATCCTAAAAATCTTTGTAATTGAGTTTTTTCTTTGATTTCATTTGGGAACTTATTTGCAAATTCTATTGACCTTTCTATGGGTTTGATAGTTTCCTGATAAATATAGTGCCCTAGAAATCTGACTCTGGTATGGAAGATTTTGATCTTGGGTGCCGAGATTGCTAGCCCATTTTGTTTTGCTAAATTGTGAAAGAGTCTAATGTGTTAACATGTTTTTCTAAATCTTTTGAGAAGATAAGGACGTCGTCTATATAGACTATTATGAACCGGGTAAACTGATTAAAAATTTCATTCATCATGTTTTAAAATTTGCTAGGGGCATTTTTTAAACCAAAAGGCATTACATTCCATTCGTAATGTACAAATGATACAGTGAACGCTGTTTTGTATCTATCTGCTTCAGTGATTTGTATCTGCCAGAATCCTGATTTCATGTCAAATTTGGAAAATATCTTTGCCTTGTATAGCCTGGATAACAAGTCTTTTTTATTGGATATCAGATATCTAATCCATACTAGTACTTTATTTAAGGGCTCGTAGTGTATAACTAGTCTGGGGGTTCCTCTTTCTAAGTCAGAGGCTTTCTGGACGTAAAAAGCTGAACAAGACTATGGGGATTTACTAGGCCTAATGAGCTTTTTATCAAGGAGTTCTGCTATTTCTTTTTTACAGTATTCTAATAGTTTAAATTCATCTGGATTGGTCTGGCCTTTGTTGGGATCCTAGTTTCTTTGAAGTCTTTAATATAGGGTAAGCTAACCTGGTATTTTTTCCTATTCCAGAAGGCCATAGGGTCTTGACTGCATAGTTATTTTTCTAGTTTTTCTTGAATTTCTTTTAATATATTTTTCCATGATTTTGAGTGCAACTATTCTTCTATCCTGTTTATTCTTATTTATTCTTTAAGTCGTTGTTTTCTATCTTTTAAGGACTGTATCCTTTGGATATTGGAATTTTCTAGTTGGTTGATTCTTTTAAATTCTACAGGGTTTATGAATTTGAAGGTAATTGGGTTTTCTAAGACATAAGTGGTTATGCCTTCTTTGTTAATCTCTATCTTGTAGAGAAGCGTTAAGAACGGTGTTCGTAGAATTACTGTCTGAATATCCTTGACTATGATGAAGGTTGTTTTAAAGCAGATATTGTCTTGACAGACATGTACATCCGGAATTTTGTATTTTACCTTAAGACTTTTACTATTAGCCGTATAGAGACTTTCCATGGTTTCTTCATAGTATTTTCTAGGAAATAATTCCTCTAGGATACAGTTCATGTCTGCTCCCGAGTCTACTAAGGCATAGGTTTCTCTATTCTCGTTTTTGACTATTAGATTCACCTTAACATGCCATTTTTGTCTTTCGACTATCGTAGTCTCTTTTAGATGATTTTCTTGTTTATTTTCTGCTGGTCCTTCTTCTAAGGATTTTTCTTTTTCCTTATTTGGTTTTTTTAGATTTTGTATTTCTGCCTGTACTTTTTTTATTTCTTGTCTTATTTGTTCGTTTTCTAGTTTAGGTTGTTTAACTAGTCTTACTTTGGGGTTTTCTTCTTGTCTGATTGGTCTTAGAGTCCCTGTTTCATTTTGTTGAACTGTTTCTTTATTGTTACTGTTGGGTTTTTCTTGGTTTGACCGTCTATCCATGATTGAGGATATTTCAGGATCTGATCCTTATGATGGTTTTTTCTTCTTCTAAGAGAGATATGTTCTGAATTGATTACTCCTAATAATTTGAAGGGGCATTGGTCTTGCATTTCTAGCCATGCCAGATACTTTTCTTTAACTTCTTTATTTTTGCATGCTACTTTAAGCCATACAAAGTAAGGAATTTCCAGTCTTAACTCGTTCATATAACTATAATACTCTTGTTTAAGGATCTCTCTTTCTTCTGTATTTATGGTTCCAAAGAGCCAATTTCTTTTTTCTTTGTTTTGTTCTGATAGGAAATATTCTCTAATCTTTTCTTTATCTATTTCATATTATTTTGAGACCATGTGTTTGTTTTTTAATTGATTGAAAAGTTCATTTTTCATAATTTGTCTTAACATGTTTAGGACTTCTTTTGGTTTGGGTTCGGGTGTTTAGGATTCATAGTTCTCTAACCTTTTTAATAGATTAAGCTTCTAAACCTTAGTTAATCTCTTAATTATTTGTTCCACTGCTTTCTAAGGGTTGATGATGAGTCAGGAACACTGTCGGGAACACTACTGTTCTTACGCTCCTTTCTGTCAGTCTTATGCTTACCAACGACCTCGGTCTTTCGATCATCATATCCTAAGAACATGGTAGATAACTAAGAGGCCCGCTTAACTAAAGTTTTTTCACTTAATGTGTTAAAGGCTAGGGAACTATGTTTCCTAACACCCTGTCCCTCTACCGAAAAGGTGAAGTCAAGGTTTACTTTAACTGATTTTTATAACCACAATCTTTTATGCTAAGAACCGGTGCTGTGCTTTTGTGCAAAAATTAAATAGCAAAATTTAAAAACTATGAGACAACTATTGTAAAAATAGTTTTCTTTTTAGATCTAAAAGCTCACGTTCGACCAAGGGCTCATTGTTCCCATGGTTCATAGACATATTTGCATATGTCCGCTCAGGAGGCGTAATGCTTCTGATTTAAGAGAGACATACCGAAATTAAAAAGCAACTGCAATACTTGCATAAAATAAAAAGGAGAAATGCTTGCATAAAAAGGAGGGGCTAGACTGCCATGCCCTTCTCCCCCAGAAAAGAAAATTTTTGCACATAAACAACGTAAAATAAAGCAACTAAAATATTGATGAAAACAAGTTTATAACTTGCATAGATATATACAACAGGTACTGGATTTCTTAAGTCTAGAGAAACTTATAACTAAAAGCTTGAAAGCTTACAACTGAGATTACATGAGGTTGGCCCAAGTTGGCCTTGATAGGGTAGCCGGACTCGGCTCTGACTGAGAATGATAGGAAAATGACAAGAAATTAGCCAAACATGGCTTTGATACCATTTCTGAGGCCTGCGATCTGAATGACTAATTTCTAAGTTTGAGAATGGAAGACTGTTCTAGTAAAGGTGTTTTTGGATGAAGGTAGACTCGGATGATGAAAGGTTAGGGATGATGGAGGATTAAGGATGATGAGAGGGTGGCCATGGAGGATGAGGTTAGGTTCAGATGAGGTTAGGTTCATTGATGAAGAGGGTATGAAGAGGGTATAAGAGAGGAGGTTCTCGGGTGTATGGAAGGATGTGTGAGGTTATGTGAAGAGAAGGATATTTATAGGAGAGGGAAAGGTAGTGGATAAGATAGTGGATGAGCCATTAGGGTAGTGGAGGGATGGTGGATGTAGTGGATGAAGCATTAAGGTGGTGAGTGGAAGCTTTTTTAAATGGAGGTTAGGTGGTTATGGGTGGAGACTTTTGTGAGTGGAGGTTAAGTGGCCATGAAAGGTTATAGGTGGAGGCTAAAGGTTGAAGATGAAGTGTGGATGGCTGATGGGTGCGGATGCCTCTCACAGGTTGAGGGCTATCCGTTTTATAATGGAGTCTGGCGGACTTGAGAGCTGATGAAATCCGGAGAGGAATCTCCCTTTGGGGACAGCTAGCTGGCTGGGTTTGATAAAGTCTGTCCTTGGGGACAGCTGGATGGCTGGCTTTGTTAAAGTTTGTCCTGGGGACAGTTGGCATCTTATCTTGTCTGTCCTTGGGGACAACTGACTTCTATGGACTTCAAATGGGTTGAAATCCGGATGACTGGCTGGCTGGCTAATAAGGTCTAACTGTGAGGACAGCTGGTTGTCACTTAGTGTAGACATTTTCTAGACTTAGGACAGCTGGCTGTCCTTTAAGCACTGTAGCACATGTTCGGCTGCTCTTGAGTTACTTTCCGTAACAGTGCTCTAATACCAAAAAGGTCCCACATAGGTGAGTTGTTATGTTTTGACTAGCTGTTGCTGCTGTAGCTTCATATGTGTGAACTGTTGTGCTGGCTGTCATTGTGAATTGTTGCAATTGTTGAAGTGTCAACATCTGGTTGATTGTAGTTGCTGAGCTGGAGGATAAGTCTGAGGAGCGTGCGAGCGTGCATTTGAGGGGTATGCCTTTGGTAGGGCCGAGGAGTCATATGGGTGACTTGAAAAGCTGAAGAGTCACATGGGTGACTTGAAAAAGCTGAAGAGTCACATGGGTGACTACTGAGGAGTGGGCCATGGTAGGGCCGAGGAGTCACATGGGTGACTTGAAAATGCTGAAGAGTCGCATGGGTGGCTTTGGTGGTAGTCGGAGGATCACATACGTGACATGTGCTAAAATAGTGCTGCTGAGGCTGGGGTCACATGCGTGACATGTGCGACAATAGTGCTGCTGAGACTGGGGTCACATGCGTGACATGTGCTACTGAGAATTGTGCTGATGAGGCTTGAGCTTTTGGGCTAGAGTCTTTGGGTTTGGTTTTTCATAGTCACAAGCTGGGAAAACTTCACATGGGTGAAGATGTATGGTTTGGGCTACATTATGTCGTAGTCCTCATATGGATCCTGGGCGTCCTGTAGATATAGTTGGTCGCTGGCTTGGGCTGAGATGAACTGATATCTTCCTCATCATCAGAGTCTCCTAGTTGTGATAATTCTTCTAATAATTTTTTCTTTATTTCCTTTTTGCTAGGAATTTTGCTTGAGGATGGGGAAGAGGTGGTTTTTTCTATCTTTGGGAATTGTCTAGGATTATCATAAGTAACTAGCCATCGGCTAATGTTACTTAGTGATAACCTTTCTCCGGGTTGAAAGTTTTTCCACCACTTGATCCTAAATCGTCTTTCTAGGATAAGTGGATACTGTTGATCAAGGGATCTGCTGACAGCAAAATCCCATTCCAAAATCCATAGGACTTGGAATTCAACTGTGAACATAATAGGCTAGTTTCTATAATGAGCTATTTTGAGTTGATCATGGAAATAAACCCATGCTGATAATGTTGGTTCTAGAATTATTTCTTTTGTTATCCCAAAGTAAATCCACCAATCATGGGTCTAGCTTGGAATTCTTTTATCAAATTTTGGGCTGAAGTTGGGGAACCAACTGTGGTCCGTGGGCTTAAGATAAAAGGCCTTATACCCGGCTTCTTGGTAGTTAAAATAGTTGTATTGAGAAGGCTGGAATTTTTGAGAAAAGGTTCTGGGCTGGTATGGGTTTCCCCATTCTTGTTTAGTCATAAACTTCTTAATCTTGCATTTTGAATAGGCGACTGCCTCTGAGTTCTGTTCTGATGTATGGGTTACTTTAGCTGAGTCTGTGTCAACTAGAATAAATTCATTATATTCTTGGGTTTTAAGCGGGTTCTGAAATCCTTCGGGTAAGTGGTATTGCATGATCTTCCCATTGATTGAAGGGAAAATTCTGGACAGCTTTGGGACTTGATTGTCTCCTATTTCGTTTGGTTCTAAGAGTTTAATAGTAAGGGAGCAATTCTTACTATAATATGGGTTGAACATGGGCAACTTGGAGGGACTAGACCTGGTTTGCTCTGTAGTAGTACTGGGACTAGGAGGAGACCGCTTTTGAGCTGCTTGGGAATAGGTTTGAGAAGGTGAGACTAAGGCTGAGTACTGAGGTCTAAGAGGGAGGAAAGTTCTGGGTGGAGTCAATACTGAATATGGGTTACTGAGAGGGATCGGAACTAAAGGTTTTGCATAGGATGCTTTAGTTCTGGGTCTGTCTGACATCGTGCTCCTGTAAGGAATTCATGGGTCAGAAAATCTGGTAAACTATTTTCTGTGCTTTTAAAAATTCTATTTCAAAATCAAATACTGATAAAATGGCTTGCCATCTAGCAAAAATTTGTTTTGAAACAAGATTTTCAATGTTTTTTTCTAAAACTTCTTTGGCTGGTTTGCAATCAATTCTGAGAAGATATTTTTTAAGTATAAATCCTCTTGGAATTTTTGAATGCATAGGACGATCGACAAAACTTCTTTTTTATTATGCTGTAATTTATTTGAGCATTAGTCCGTATCCCTGAGTGATATCTAACCAATGCTTCTTTTTTATGGGTTTTTTGCTTAAGGATTCCTCCAAATCCTATCTCTGAGGCATCTGTTTCTACTATGAGTAAGGCTGTAGGGTCTAGTAACTCTAGTCAGGGAAGGTATTTGACCATAGTTTTTACTTTTCTAACTACATGGGTATATTTTCTGTCCATCCTTTTTTCTTTTTTCTGAGTTGGGCGTACAAGGGTTCTAGAATGATCCTGATATTTGGAATAAAATATGCTACATAATTAAGACATCCTAAAAATCTTTGTAATTGAGTTTTTTCTTTGATTTCATTTGGGAACTTATCTGCAAATTCTATTGACCTTTCTATGGGTTTGATAGTTCCCTCATAAATATAGTGCCCTAGAAATCTGACTCTGGTCTGGAAGATTTTGATCTTGGGTGCCGAGATTGCTAGCCCATTTTGTTTTGCTAAATTGTGAAAGAGTCTAATGTGTTTAACATGTTTTTCTAAATCTTCTGAGAAGATAAGGACATCGTCTATATAGACTATTATGAACTGGATAAACTGATTAAAAATTTCATTCATCATGTTTTGAAATTCGCTAGGGGCATTTTTTAAACCAAAAGGCATTACATTCCATTCGTAATGTCCAAATGGTACAGTGAACGATGTTTTGTATCTATCTACTTCAGTGATTTGTATCTGCCAGAATCCTGATTTCATGTCAAATTTGGATAACAAGTCTTTTTTATTGGGTATCGGATATCTAATCAATTCTACTACTTTATTTAAGGGCTTGTAGTTTATAACTAGTCTGGGGGTTCCTCTTTCTAATTCAGAGGCTTTCTGAACTTAAAAAGCTGAACAAGACCATGGGAATTTACTAGGCCTAATGAGCTTTTTATCAAGGAGTTCTGCTATTTCTTTTTTATAGTATTCTAATAGTTCTAAATTCATCTGGATTGGTCTGGCATTTGTTGGGATCCTAGTTTCTTTGAAGTCTTTAATATAGGGTAAGCTAACCTGGTGTTTTTTCCTATTCCAGAAGGCCACAGGGTCTTGACTGCATAGTTCTTTTTCTAGTTTTTCTTGAATTTCTTTTAATCTATTTTTCCATGATTTTGAGTGCAACTATTCTTCTATCCTGTTTATTCTTATTTCTTCTTTAAGTTGTTGTTTTCTATCTTTTAAGGACTGTATCCTTTGGATATTGGAATTTTCTAGTTGGTTGATTCTTTTAAATTCTACAGGGTTTATGAATTTGAAGGTAATTGGGTTTTCTAAGACATAAGTGGTTATGCCTTCTTTGTTAATCTCTATCTTGTAGAGAAGCGTTAAGAACGGTGTTCGTAGAATTACTGTCTGAATATCCTTGACTATGATGAAGGTTGTTTTAAAGCAGATGTTGTCTTGACAGACATGTACATCCGAAATTTTGTATTTTACCTTAAGACTTTTAGTATTAGCCGTATAGAGACTTTCCATGGTTTCTTCATAGTATTTTCTAGGAAATAATTCCTCTGGGATACAGTTCATGTCTGCTCCCGAGTCTACTAAGGCATAGGTTTCTCTATTCTCGTTTTTGACTATTAGATTCACCTTAACATGCCATTTTTGTCTTTCGACTATCGTAGTCTCTTTTAGATGATTTTCTTGTTTATTTTCTGCTGGTCCTTCTTCTAAGGATTTTTCTTTTTCCTTATTTGGTTTTTTTAGATTTTGTATTTCTGCCTGTACTTTTTTTATTTCTTGTCTTATTTGTTCGTTTTCTAGTTTAGGTTGTTTAACTAGTCTTACTTTGGGGTTTTCTTTTTGTCTGATTGGTCTTAGAGTCCCTGTTTCATTTTGTTGGACTGTTTCTTTATTGTTACTGTTGGGTTTTTCTTGGTTTGACCGTCTATCCATGATTGAGGATATTTCAGGGTCTGATCCTTATGATGGTTTTTGTTCTTCTAAGAGAGATATGTTTTGAATTGATTACTCCTAATAATTTGAAGGGGCATTGGTCTTGCATTTCTAGCCATGCGAGATACTTTTCTTTAACTTCTTTATTTTTGCATGCTACTTTAAGCCATACAATGTAAGGAATTTTCAGTCTTAACTCGTTCATATAACTATAATACTCTTGTTTAAGGATCTCTCTTTCTTCTGTATTTATGGTTTCAAAGAGCCAATTTCTTTTTTCTTTGTTTTGTTCTAATAGGAAATCTTCTCTAATCTTTTCTTTATCTATTTCATATTCTTTTGAGACCATGTGTTTGTTTTTTAATTGATTGAAAAGTTCATTTTCCATAATTTGTCTTAACATGTTTAGGACTTCTTTTGGTTTGAGTTCGAGTGTTTAGGATTCATAGTTCTCTAACCTTTTTAACAGATTAAGCTTCTAAACCTTAGTTAATCTCTTAATTATTTGTTCCACTGCTTTCTAAGGGTTGATGATGAGTTAGAAACACTGCCGGGAACACTGCTGGTCTTACGCTCCTTTCTGTCAGTCTTACGCTTACCAACGACCTCGGTCTCCCGATCATCATATCCTAAGAACCTGGTGGATAACTAAGAGGCCCGCTTAACTAAAGTTTTTTCACTTAATGTGTTAAAGGCTAGGGAACTATGTTTCCTAATACCCTATCCCTCTACCAAAAAGGTAAAGTCAAGGTTTACTTTAACTGATTTTTATAACCACAATCTTTTATGCTAAGAACCGGTGATGTGCTTTTGTGCAAAAATTAAATAGCATAATTTAAAAACCGTGAGACAACTATTGTAAAAACAGTTTTCTTCTTAGATCTGAAAGCTCACGTCCAGCCAAGGGCTCATTGATCCCATGGGTCATAGATATATTTGCATATGTTCGCTCAGAAGGCGTGATGCTTTTGATTTAAGAAAGACATATCGAAATTAAAAAGCAACTGCAATACTTGCATAAAATAAAAAGGAGAAATGCTTGCATAAAAGGAGGGGCTAGACTGCCATGCCCTTCTCCCCCGGTAAAGAAAATTTTTGCACATAAACAACGTAAAATAAAGAAACTAAAATATTGATGAAAACAAGTTTAGAACTTACACAGAAATGTACAACTAGTACTGGATTTCTTAAGTCTGAAGAAACTTACAACTAAAAGCTTGAAAGCTTACAACTGAGATTACATGAGGTTGGCCCAAGTTGGCCTTGACAGGGTAGCCGGACTCGGCTCTGACTGAGAATGATAGGAAAATGACAAGAAATTAGCTAAACATGGCTCTGATACCATTTCTGAGGCCTGAGATCTGAATGACTAATTTCTAAGTTTGAGAATGGAAGACTGGTCTGGTAAAGGTGTTTTTGGATGAAGGTAGACTCGGATGATGAAAGGTTAGGGATGATGGAGGATAAGGATGATGAGAGGGTGGCCATGGAGGATGAGGTTAGGTTCATTGATGAAGAGGGTATGAAGAGGGTATAAGAGAGGAGGTTCTCGAGTGAATGGAAGGATGGGTGAGGTTATGTGAAGAGAAGGATATTTCTTTTTGGAGAGAGGCACTAGAACTTCATATTCATATTGCCTACAAAATCCTCCTAATTCTTTTTTTGTTGTAATTTCGTCTCTTTTTAGTTTAGATTGAAGTTTCATTTCTGTGCACATCTTGAGTGCTGTTTTGTTAATGATTCCACAAATATCAACATAAGTGACATTTTCCTCTTTCTAATTCTAAGGCTTTCTGGACATAAAAAGCTAAACATGACCAAGGAGACTTACTTGGTCTAATTAGTCTTTTGTCTAAGAGATCTGAGATCTCTTTTTTATAGTATTCTAGCAATTCTGCGTTCATCTGAATAGGTCTGGCCTTTGTCAGAATATTAGCTTCCTTAAAATCTTTGATGTAGAGTAGGTTAACTTGGTGCTTTTGTCTATTCCAAAAGGCTATAGAATTTTGACTGCATAATTCCTTTTCTAATTTTTTTTTTGAATCTCTTTTATCTTATTTTTCCATAAGTCTTCTTGTAATTGTTTCTGTATTCTAGTGGTTTTGATTTCTTCCTTAAGATTCAAGAGCTGTTGTTCATTATTTTCTAAGGACTGTATTTTTTGAATAATAAGATCTTTTAGCAGGTTGACTTCTTTAGTCCTAGTAGGATTTACAAATCTGGAGGTGATTCTGCTTCCAAAGACATAGGTTGATATCCCTTCTTCATTGATTTCCATATGATAAAGAAGGGTCAAGAACAGTGTTTTTAGGATAATGGTCTGAACATCTTTGGCTACTATGAATGTTGTTTTAAAGCAGATACCGTCTTGGCAAACATGTACGTTTGATATTTTGTATTTGATTCTAAGGCTTTCATTATTTGCAGTATAAAGGTTTTCAGATATCTCTTCATAGTATTTTCTAGGGAATAGTCCCTCTGGGATACAGTTCATTTCTGCTCCTGAATCTACTAGAGCGTATGTGTCTCTGGTTTCGTCTTGGACTACCAGTCAAACTATGATGTGCCATTTTTGGACTTTTATTGTAGTGATCTTATTCAGGTAACTTTCCTATTCACTATCTTCTTCATGAAGAACTTTTTTTCCTTTATTTGGTTTCTTTAATTCTTCTATATCTGACTTTAGTTTCTTGATTTCTATTTTGATTTGTCTAACTTCCTTTTAGAGTTGATGGATTGGGTATGTTTTAAGTTTTTCTTTTTGATCTTTTTGTTTAATTATTTCATGTAAGCTTAAAACTTCTTTCTTTGGTTTAGGCTGTAATTCCTTTTTAAGTTCTTTTATGTATTCCTTTCTTAATTTTGGGTTATCAATTTTTTCTATGATATCTATGAGCAAATCACTTCTTTTGTCTCTGATCATATCTATTCTAGGGTTTTCGGTGCACCCGCATAATGCAATTTCATCTAGGTCTTCGGAGGAGGTTTCTTCTTCTGAAGAAGAATTCTCATTTTCTTCTATTAGGTTGATTTGATCATCTTCTGAACTATTTTCTAGATCTGAGGGGTAGCTTTCCTCACTATCTGAAAATATTAGTCTTAATATTTTTTCTTTCTGGTTTTCCAGAATGTCCATTTCCTGGATTAGGGATACCTTATATTTTCTACAATTTCTGCTATAATGGCCTTTCTTTCCATACCTATAGCATGTTGGAACCTTTTCCTTCTTAGGTTGGAATTTATGCTTCTTCTAAGGAATTTCTCTAGATTTTTGATCTTTATATGTTCTCTTGTTGTTTTGCTTATTTGTTCTAGTTTTATAGTATTTCGGATTTTCTAATTTTCTATTAATTTTCTTTTTCTTTTTGGAGGGAGGCACTAGAACTTCATATCCATATTGCCTACAAAATCATCCTAATTCTTTTTTGGTCATAATTTCGTCTCTTTTTAGTTTAGATTGAAGTTTCATTTCTGTGCACATCTTGAGTGTTGTTTTGTTAATGATTCCACAAATATCACTATAAGTGATATTTTCCTTTTTCTAATTCTAAGGCTTTCTGGACATAAAAAGCTGAACATGACCAAGGAGACTTACTTGGTCTAATTAGTCTTTTGTCTAAGAGATATGAGATCTCTTTTTTACAGTATTCTAGCAATTCTGTGTTCATCTGAATAGGTCTGGCCTTTGTTGGAATATTAGATTCCTTAAAATCTTTGATATAGGGTAGGTTAACTTGGTGCTTTTGTCTATTCCAAAAGGCTATAGGATTTTGACTGCATAATTCCTTTTCTAATTTTTCTTGATCTCTTTTATCTTATTTTTCCAAAAGTCTTCTTGTAATTGTTTCTCTATTCTTGTGGTTTTAATTTCTTCCTTAAGATTCAAGAGCTGTTGTTCCTTATTTTCTAAGGACTGTATTTTTTGAATACTAAGATCTTTTAGCAGGTTGACTTCTTTAGTCCTAGTAGGATTTACAAATCTGGAGGTGATTTTGCTTCCAAAGACATAGGTTGATATCCCTTCTTCATTGATTTCCATATGATAAAGAAGGGTCAAGAACAGTGTTCCTAGGATAATGGTCTGAACATCTTTGGCTACTATGAATGTTGTTTTAAAGCAGATACCATCTTGGCAAACATGTACATTTGATATTTTGTATTTGATTCTAAGGCTTTCATTATTTACAGTATAAAGGTTTTCAGATGTCTCTTCATAGTATTTTCTAGGGAATAGTCCCTCTGGGATACAGTTCATGTATGCTCCTGAATCTACTAGGGCGTATGTGTCTCTAGTTTCGTCTTGGACGACCAGTCTAACTCTGATGTGCCATTTTTGGACTTTTACTGTAGTGATCTTATTCAGGTAACTTTCCTGTTCACTATCTTCTTCCTGAAGAACATTTTTTCCTTTGTTTGGTTTCTTTAATTCTTTTATATCTGACTTTAGTTTCTTGATTTCTATTTTGATTTGTCTAACTTCCTTTTGGAGTTGATGGATTGGGTCTGTTTTAAGTTTTTCTTCTTGATCTTTTTGTTTAATTATTTCAGGTAAGCTTAAAACTTCTTTCTTTGGTTTAGGTTGTAATTCCTTTTTAAGTTCTTCTATGTATTCCTTTCTTAATTCTGGGTTATCAATTTTTTCTATGATATCTATGAGCAAATCACTTCTTTTGTTTCTGATCATATTTATTCTAGGGTTTTTGGTGCACCCGCATAATGCAATTTCATCTAGGTCTTCGGAGGAGGTTTCTTCTTCTTCATCTAAAGAATTCTAATTTTCTTCTATTAGGTTGATTTGATCATCTTCTGAACTATTTTTAGACATGAGGGGTAGCTTTCCTCACTGTCTGACAATATTAGTCTTAATATTTTTTCTTTCTGGTTTTTCAGAACGTCCATTTCCTGGATTTGGGATACCTTATATTTTCTACAATTTCTGCTATAATGGCCTTTCTTTCCACACCTATAGCATGTTGGAACCTTTTCTTTCTTTGGTTGGAATTTATGCTTCTTCTTAGGAATTTCCTTTAGATTTCTAATCTTTATATGTTCTCTTGTCCTTTTGCTTATTTGTTCTGGTTTTATAGTATTTCAAATTTTCTAATTTTCTATTAATTTTCTTTTTCTTTTTGGAGGGAGGCACTAGAACTTCATATCCATATTGCCTACAAAATCCTCCTAATTCTTTTTTGGTTGTAATTTCGTCTCTTTTTAGTTTAGATTGAAGTTTCATTTTTGTGCACATCTTGAGTGATGTTTTGTTAATGATTCCACAAATATTGCCATAAGTGACATTTTCCCAATTAATGTTTCCTTGGTGTTTTCTGTTAAGGATTCATTAACTCTTTCTGAAAATAGACTGGGTAATCCTAAGATAAATTTTTCTTTCCAGAAAGGAGACCTACAGTCTTCTCTTTCTAGGACTCTGCATAAAAATGTATCTCTATACCATCTAAAAGCTTGCATTTTGGGACATCTAAGTTTCATCGATAGCATTTTATTGTTTTCTAGCTTCATGTCCCTTGATCCCATGAAGTGTCTATATTGCATGGACCAGGGTTTCTACTCCATTGGGTTCCTCTATTACCTCGGAGGAATCTGGTTTGACTATGATTTTTGTGCTAGTTCTTATTCTTTCTCTATTTTCAGGTTTAAGGTATCTATTCCACCATCCTTCTAACTGTCTAGTGAATCCTTGGACTAGGACTCTAATGGTGTGATCTTCGATTGTGTTTGCAGATCTAAGGGCTCCTGCGGCCATAATCATTTCTAATAGGAGATTCCAAATCTCTCTTTCTGACATTCCATCTAGGTTCCATTCGTAGACTGTTCCACTACAATAGGTTTCTCTTCTAAAATTTTTTCTTTCTTCAAACTGAATGTCAGATGGAGTTGGTCTGGGATAGTAATTTTTTTTGTGTTTGGTAGTATGTTTGTCCTTCGTATTTTATTTTATTTATCTAATTTTCAGATTCTTGAGATGAAATCATGTTTAATCTGATTCCCTTAAGTCTGTATGTAAGTTGGTCTACGATTCTATCTTCCTTGCTTTTAAACTCTTTTTCTCAACTGCTATCTATTTGGAAAAGAGGTTTCTGCATTTTTACTTCTTTGATAATTTTTGGATCCTTAGTTTCTTGTTCAAGGGTTTTCTCTATTCTATCTAACTGTTTTGACATAGTATGTAAAGCTTGGTTTTTATAGTTATTCTGTTGGGCTATTTTCCTGATTTCATTGCTAGTGGCTGGATAACTTTCATTATCTGGTTTAATGATTTTAAACGGAGAGGCAATTACTACTTGATTTCTATAGTTAATCAGGCATTCATCTAAAAGAATGTATTCTGAGTTTATTTCTTTATTTTCTGTAGTTTTTCAAATTACTCCTAACGATCTGAAAGGATATTTATCTGAAATTTTTCTATTTTTACATGCTTGTTCAAGCCATGTGAAATAGGGCATTTCTAACTTCTGTTTGTTCATAAAATGATAGTATTCTTGCTTTAAATCTTCTCTTTCTTCTGGACTGGTTTCTTTCCATAACCAGTCAACTTTCTCTTTGTTATATCTTGCTATAAAATCTTTTTTGATGTTTTCTTTATTGATTTTGAATTCTCTGGAGATTACGTTTAGTTGGTTTGAAGTTTCTTCCATCATTTGAGAATAAGTTGGGGAATAGTTTGTATTTTCATAGTATAGGTTTGGGATGTTTGGTTCTAGGTCAACTCCTTTGAGTTTTAGGGGTTTTGTACTAGTTTCTTCGATTTCTGTGCTAGGGTTTCTCATACTATAAGACCTTCTAAAATTGTAATTGACATTTTCTTTGTCATCTTGAGTTATTTCGTTTATCATTTTGTTTTCTCTAACAGACCTTCTAGGGGGCTGTATTTTTTCTAGGGTCCAATTGTTTTTAATTTCTACTTCCTCCCAATTGTACATTTGGGGTACTATTGACTGATGTTTTTCGTCTATGGCTAAGAATAGGGTTTTTCCTTTTGGGGTCTTTCTTATTCCTTTAGCATTGACTCTGGTAGTCATTATCTTGTAAATTATTCTGTAAACAATACTAAGAGGATTATATCCTGGCTTTATATTCTCATATCCGAATGCTTTTATATCTATAACTAAAGAGTCTTTAAGAGCTCCATCTATTTTTGAACTTAAGTTTGGATAGTTTTCAAAATAAATAGGTCCCCAGCTGACATTAGTACTAATAATACTAAGGACTGCATCTTTTGCTTCATTAAAGCGATTATCCTTTAATGTTATGAATATGGGTTTGTCCATTCCTAACCTATGATTTGGGATTATAGCAACTTGGACGGCTGCTATATGTATGTATTTGTATTTTGGGTTCATAGTCTGAATATCCTCGTTTCTAAAAAGTCTAATACTGGTTTGTCCATTTTCTAGTTTTATGGATAGACTATATTCTGCAGTCTTGATTCTATATTCTTCTAAAAAATCAAAGCTTCCTTTTTTATATATCTGGTTGTATCTAATTGTTGGAATTTTCTTGTTTGTTATGTCTATTTCTATTTTTGATACTGATCTAGTCAATACATTAATGGTCTCTTCTGAATAAAAGTCCTGATCTTGGGATTCATTAGTTTCTAAACTTTCCATCTCACTTAGATTTTGACTCTAGCTAATTTTTTGATTATATTGTTCATCTTGACTCCTAGGGATGACGGGAACACTACCGGGAACACTGCCAGTCTTACGCTCTTCTGCTGGTCTTACGCTTACCAACATTTCCTCCTAGGAATCTAGTGGACAATTTAACCAAAATTTTAACCATTGTTCAATAACATTAATGAGATCTAAAGTTTTAGAGACTAGTGTTTCTAAGGTCAAGTCTTTTATAGAGAGAGAGAGAGAGCCTTTAATATGACTAGTTTATGTATTTCTTAATTACAAGGGATCACATCCGGCCGTAGCTCATTATTCCTATGGGTAGTAAGTATACTTTCGTATACCCGCTCAGGAGGCGTGATATATCTATGATTTAGAAACATAGTGTGTGCGTGATGATCTAACTTG
>UESW01003944.1:1972179-1984679 GCA_900491605.1 Calamus simplicifolius | reverse complement strand
CTTGGACTAGAATTCTAAGGGTATCTTTCTCGGATGTATTTGAGGCTCTTAGGGCTCCTGCAGCCATATTCATTTCTCTTAAAATATTCCAGATTTCTCTTTCTGACATCCCATCTAAGTTCCATTCATAAACTACTCCGCTAGTATAGGCTTCTCTTCTAAAACTTTTCCTTTCTTCAAATTGGATATCTGGGGGAGTTGGTCTAGGATAATAATCTTTCTGTGATCTATAATATGTTTGTCCTTCATCTTTTAACTTATTTATTCGATTTTTAGATTCTTGTGATGATATCATATTTAGTCTAATTCCTTTTAGTTTATCTATTATCAGGTCTTCCTTATTTTTAAATCCTTTTTCCCAACTGTTATTTGTCTGGAAAAGAGGCTTTTGTATTTTTATAATTTGATCTGCTTTTGGATTTTGGACCTTTTGTTCAAGAGTTTTTCTATCTTATTCAGTTGTCCAGATTTTGTATGTAGGGCTTGATTGCTATAATTGTTTTGTTGTGCTATTTTTCTAAACTCATTACTGGTTGCTGGGTGACTGTCATTTTCTGGTTTGATGGCTTTGAATGGAGAGGCTATAACTATTTGATTTCTATAATTAATCTGACATTCATCTAAAGGGATGTGTTCTGAGTTTATTTCCTTATTTTCTGTGGTTTTCCAAATTACTCCTAAAGACTTAAAAGGGTATTTGCTTGTAATTTTCTTATTTTTACATTCTTCTTCAAGCCAAGTGAAATAAGGGATTTCTAATTCTAGGGTATTCATAAAACTATAGTATTCTTGTTTTAATTCTTCTCTTTCTTTTGGGCTGGTTGCTTTTCATAGCCAGTCAACCTTTTCCTTGTTATGTTTTTATTTAAAATCTTTTTTGATACTTTCTTTATTAATCTCAAATTTTCTTTTTATCGTGTTTAGTTGGTTTGGTGTATCTTCTCTCATCTGAGAATAGGTTAGAGAGTAATTTGCTTCTTCATAAAATAAACTCGGGACATTTGATTCTAGATCAACTCCTTTGAGTTTTAGGTTCCTTAGGCTGGTTTCTCCTACTTCTGAACCGGGATTTCTCATGCTATAGGATTTTCTAAAATTATATTTGATAGTTCCTTTATCATCTTGTGTTATTTGATTTATTATTCTATTTTCTCTGATTGACCTTCTAGGAGGCTGTGTTTTTTCTAAAGTCCAATTGCTTTCAATTCTTACCCTTTTCCAATCACTCATTTGGGGTACTATCGACTGATGTCTCTCATTTGTTGCTAAAAATAGGGTTTTTCCTGTAGGTGATTTTCTTATTCCTTTAGCATTGACTTAGGTTTTCATCATCTTATAACTAATTCTGTAGACAATACTTAGGGGTCTAAATTCTGGTTTTATGTTTTCGTATCCTACTACCTTTATGTCTAAGACTAAGGAGTCTTTAATGGCTCCGTCTAAGGCTAAACTGAGGTTGGGGTAGTTTTCAAAGTAAATAGGTCCCCAACTAACATTGGTACTAATAGCACTAAGAATTGCATCTTCTGCTTCGTTGAAGCGATTATCTTTTAATATTATAAATATAGGTTTGTCCATTCCCTCTCTATGGTTTGGGATTATGGCAACCTGTTCCGCTGCTATATGCATATATTTAAGTTTATCATCAATATTGAAAGACTGTATATCCTTTTTTTCTAAAAAGCCTAACACTGGTTTGTCCATTTTCTAGTTTAATGTCTAGATCATGTTCTGCGATTTTAACCCTTCGTTCCTCAAAGAGGCTAAAGCTTCCTTTCTTATATATCTGGTCATTTTTGATTGTTGGAATTTTCTTATTTGTTATATCAATTTCTGTTGCTGATACTGATCTATTTAATACATTAATGGTTTCTTCTGGATAAAAGTCTTGATCTCGGGTTTCACTATCTTCTAAACTTTTAATCTCATCTAGTCTTTGAGTTCTGGTTAATCTTTTAATTATGCTATTCATTTTAGTGCCTAGGGATGATGGGAACACTGCCAGGAACACTGCCAGACTTACGCTCTTCTGCTGGCCTTACGCTTACCAACGGACTCACGCTTACCAACGTTTCCCCCTAATAGCCTATTGAACGGCTTAATTAAAGTTTCAACCATGGCTCTAAGACTTATTGAGATTAAAGATAGGAGGCTAGTGAATCCTAGGATCCTGACTTTTTTTTCCAGTAAGAACCATAAATGTTGATTAAGGCGATTGAGTTTCTTAAATCTCAAAAGATCTTGTTCAGTCATAGCTCATTACTCCCATGGGTCATAAGTGTACTTTCGTACACCAGCTCAGGAGGCGAGATACTTTTGGATTTATGAGACTTGACACTGTATGTGTGTGTGTGTGTGTGCGTGGAGATCTAACATGGCTCTGATACCATTTAGGTATGGAATGAGATACAGATGAAAATTCCATAAAAATAACAGAGTGCAATGAATAGTAAAAATGAACAGTAATGAACAGTACTAAATAGTACTTTGAACAGTATTTTATCAGAAGTCTAATGCGGCTGGAAATAGTAATGAGCAGTAATGAATAGTAATTTCTTGGAAAAACTAAGTCTTTTTATAAAAACTGAGGATTTATTGATAACAAAGCTTATATTAAGCTTACAAAGTATGTTGCATGAAAACCAAATATTTACATAGAAACTTACTGCTTTAAATAAAATTGAAAGCTTAACAACTTTTTACATAGAAGCTGGTAATAGATTTTTACATAGAATTGGCTGCTGGAAATTTGTTACAGTCTTCCTTGGATCTGTTTGAAGTCGAGATACTGGTTATCGTGTTCTTCTATGGCCATGATAGTCCAGGTAGTGCTGTCTATAATTCTTTGGAGGATTGGTAGTAGGTTTGGATTTGTTTTGAGCAGGGAGTCTATAAGGTTCAGGGTTTTTTGGCATTCTTCAAGGAGTTTTTCATGGAAGGGTTCATGGTGGTGGTATGGCTGGCTTATTCTTCAAGGTTGAGTGTGGGATCGTCTACAAGATTTTGGCTGGGAAATTGTTGGTAGCTGAGGTATATAATAGTCTGGGTGATTATGCTCATCAGTTCTTCAAAGAGGGGATGAAGTTCTTGGTATTGTGGATGCCATGTGTCAAGTAGGTTCATGAGGTCTAAGACTTCTGCAGTAAGGTTTAGGATTTCGGTTGGGTCCATTGCTAAGTAGTTATGGCTGGTGATAGGTCAGATGGTGGTAGTAAGTGGACATTAGGTATTTGGAGTATGGATTCTGGTAGTGGAAGAGGGTGGACGAAGGCTAATGGAGTTTTAAAAGTGGATGGAATGGGTAATGGAGGCAGATGCTTGAATGAGAGGTTTCGGCCTCTTTTTATAGCCAAAAAAGTGGTGAATAGTGACGATGAATAGTGATGAATAGTGATTAAGGACAATAATTGCTGAGAATCATTTTGAATGAACAGTAGGGAATAGTGATGAATAGTGATTAAGGACATTAATTGCTGAGAATCGTTCTAAATGAACAGTAGAGAATAGTGGTAAATAGTGATGAACGGTTTCTCAGGACAATAATGTTTTTGGGAATAGGGTTGGAAGGACAATAATTGGTGGAGGTGAGAGGATAGAGGTAAGGAGTCACCGAAAGGGTAGATTGGCGAGCACTGCAGCACATGTACGGCTGCATTTGTGACCTTTTCCAGGACAGTGCTCTCAAAGAAAAAGGTCAAAAGTTTGATAGGGTTACTGGGGAGCTTCACATGCTACGACTGTAATCTGGATGTTGGAGATTCTGGAGTTGGCAGGCTGCCACTGTGGTCGGCAGGTACGGAGTTATCAGATTGGTTGGATGAGGCCTATCTAGGAAGGCCTGTTGGCTTCTGGAGTTGACAGACTGGGCTGGGCTGCCACTGTGGTCGGCAGGCTGGTTGAATGAGGCCTATCTGAAAAGGCCTATTGGCTTCCTTAGATGATGTTATAATCTTCATAAGGGTCTTGTGCAAACTGCATTGTTGTTGGATCTGGCTGTGATGATCCAATGTCTTCTTCGTTGTCTGAGTCTCCAAGTTGAGATAGTTCTTCCAATAGTTTTTTCTTTAATTCTTTTTTGTTGGGAAGCTTACCTGTTGTTGGAGCGACTGAGCTTTTCTCTTTGGAAATTGCTGAGGATTGTTATAAGTGATAAGCCATAATCTGATGTTATTTATTAGTAGTCTTTCTCCTGACTGAAAGTTTTTCCACCATTTGATTCTGAACCTTCGTTCCAGGATGGGTGTATATTGATTGTCTAAAGTCTTGCTGATGGTAAAGTCCCATCCAAGGATCCATGGAACTTGAAATTCGATTGAGAACATGATGGATTTGTTTCCATAAGTGGCTGTTCTGAGGTTGTCTTGAAAATAGTCCCATGAGTGTTGTATTTCTTCAGGTAATATGTCTTTAGTCAGTCCAAAGTAGATCCACCAGTTATGGACCCAATTTGGGATTTTCTTGTTGAATTTCTGGCAGAAGCTGAAAAACCAACTGTGATTTGTGGGCTTAAGATAGAAGGCTTTGAACCAGGCTTCTTGGTAATCAAAATAGTTGTATTGTGTGGGTGAATATATTTGGAGAATGTTTTGGACTGATAAGGATTCCCCATTCTTCTTTGGTGATGAACTTTAGGATTTTGCATTTTGAATAAGCTATTATTTCTGAATTGGGTTCTGGAGTATGGGTGATTTCTGCAGAATCTGAGTCTACCAAGATGAATTCATAATACTCTTGGGATTTCAAGGGTATTTCATATCCGGTAGGTAAATGATATTGGATTATTTTTCCATTCACCGAAGGAAATATTCTGGAAAGTCTGGGACTTTGTTGGTCACTCAGTTCATCCTTTTCTAACAGTTTTACTGTCAAGGAACAACTTTTTGAAATGTAGGGGTTAACCGGAGGTTGTCTGGATGGACTAGGTCTGGTCATACTAGGACTTGGTGGACTAGGCTTGGTTTGATTTGGGCTAGGAGGTGACCATTTCTGAGTAGCCTGAGAGTAACTTTGGAGGATGAAGCAAGGGCTGAATACTGGTTTTTAATAGGAGTAATAGTTTTAAGTGGTACCAAGGTCATGGGCTTGGCGTAAGAGGCTTTGGATCTGGGCTTTTCTGACATTTTGTTCCTGTAAGGAATTCTCTGGTTAGAAAGTCTGGTAGGCTGTTTTCTGTTCCTTTTATAAATTCTATTTCGAAATCAAATACCGATAAAATAGCTTGCCATCTTGCAAAAATTTGTTTGGAAATGATATTTTCAACATCTTTTTCTAAAATATCTTTTGCTGATTTGCAATCAATTCTGAGAAGAAATTTTTTAAAATATAAATCTTCTTGAAACTTTTGAATGCATGATACAATTGATAAAACCTCCTTTTTTATTGTACTGTAATTTATTTGTGCATTAGTCCAGATTCCTGAATGATACCTGACTAAGGTTTCCTTATTACTAATTTTTTGTTTAAGGATTCCTCCGAATCCTATGTCTGAGGCATCTGTTTCAACAATGACTAATGCTGCTGGATTTATGAGGTTTAGGCAGGGAAGTTTTTTGACTAATGTTTTTACTTTTCTGACCACCTGGGTTTGTTCTTCTGCCCATTTTGTTTTCTTTTTTCTAAGTTGAGCATACAAAGGTTCTAGGGTGATTCCTTAGGTTTGGGACAAAGTCTGCTACATAGTTAAGGCATCCTAGGAATCTTTGTAATTGGGTTTTTCTCTAATTTCATCTGAAAATTTGTCTGCAAATTCTACAGATCTTTCGATGGGTTTAATAGTACCATGATATATATAGTGTCCTAAAAATCTTATTTTAGTCTGAAAGATTTTAATCTTAGGGGCTGAAATTACTAGTCCATTTTGTTTTGCTAGATTATGAAACTGTCTAATGTGTTTGACATGTTGTCTTAAGTCTTCTGAGAAGATTAATACGTCATCAATGTAAACTATTATGAAGTGCGATTCTGAGTTAAATATTGTATTCATCATGTTTTGGAATTCACTTGGGGCGTTTTTAAGTCCAAAAGGCATTACATTCCATTCATAATGCCCAAAGGGTACTGTAAAGGTTGTTTTGTACCTATCTGTTTCCTTTATCTGTACTTATCCAAAATCCTGATTTCATGTCAAACTTAGAGAATATTTTTGCTTTGTAAAGCCTAGATAAAAGGTCTTTTTTGTTAGGTATAGGATATCTAATCCATTCTAAGACCTTATTTAGAGGCTTATAATTGATGACTAATCTAGGAGTTCCTCTTTCTAATTCTGAGGCCTTTTGAACATAAAAGGCTGAGCATGACCAAGGAGATTTACTTGGCCTTATAAGTTTTTGTCTAAGAGATCTGATATTTCTTTCTTACAATATTCTAACAATTCTGCGTTCATTGAATAGGTCTAGATTTAGTTGGAATATCTATTTCTTTAAAATTTTTAATGTAAGGTAGACTAACCTGATGTTTTTGTCTATCCCAAAAGGCCATAGGATTTTGACTGCATAATTCTTTTTCTAATTTTCCTTGAATTTCTTTTATTTTGTTTTTCCAAAAATCTTCTTGTAATTGTTTTTCTATTTTAGTTATTTTGATTTCCTCTTTAAGATCTAATAGTTGTTGCTCCTTATATTTTAAGGTCTGTATCTTTTGAATACTAAGGTCTTTAATAAATTAATTTCTTTGGTTTTTGTAGGGTTTATAAATTTGAAAGTAATCTCTCTATCTTCGGAAACATAGGTTGATATTCCTCCTTCATCGATTCTCATAGGATAAAGAAGGGTTATGAATGGTGTTCCAAGGACAACAGTTTGAATGTCTTTGGCTATCATAAATGTTGTCTTAAAACAAATATCATCTTGGCAAATATTTACGTCTGATATTTTATATTTGACCTTGAGGCTCTCATTGTTAGCTGTATACAGGTTCTCAGTAGTTTCTTCATAGTATTTTTTCGGAAATAATCCTTTTGGTATACAGTTCATGTCTGCTCCGGAGTCAACTAAGGCATATACCTCTCTAGTTTCTTCTCCTACTACTAGTCTAACTCTGGCGTTCCATCTCTGGACTTTTACGGCTGTGATTTTATTTAGATAACTGTCTTGTTTGCTTTCTTCTTCTTCTTGAAGAATTTCTTTCTTTGGGTTTTTTAACTCTTCTATTTCTGTTTTAATTTCTTAATTTCTATTTTGATTTGTTTAACTTCTGTTTGAAGTTGATGAATTGGGTCCGTTTTAAGTTTTTCTTCTTGCTCCTTTTGTTTAATTATTTCTGATAAGCTTAAAACTTCTTTTTTAGCTTTAGGTTGTAATTCTTTTTTAAGTTCATCTATGTAATTTTTTCTTAATTTCGGATCATCAGTCCTTTCTATAGGTCTATGAGTAGATCGCTTCTTTTGCTGTTGATCATATTAATTTTAAGATTTTCAGTACAACCGCATAAGGCTATTTCATCTATTTTCTGAGGAAGTTTCTTCTTCATCAGAAGAACTCTCTTCTTCATTTTCTTCTATTAGATTAATCTTTTCATATTCTGAACTATCTTCTAGGTCTGAAGGGTAACTTTCTTCACTTTCTGATAACATTAATTCTAGTATTTTTTCTTTTTGGTTTTCCGGAATGTCCATTCCTTGGATTTGGGATATTTTATATTTTTTACAATTCTTGCTAAAGTGGCCCTTTTTCCCACATCTATAGCAAGTTGTTGTTTTTCTTTGATTGTATTATACTTTTTCCTAGGAGCTTCCTTGAATTTTTGGTCTCTAAATTTCCCTTTTCTTTACTAGGAAAATTCTTCCGTTTATTAGATCTATTTCTAGAATATGTTGGATTTTCTATCTTTCTTTTGTCTTTTCTCTTTTCTTAGAAGGGGGTACTAATACTTCGTATCCGTATTGTTTACAAAATCCTCCTAATTCTTTTTTGGTTGTAATTTCATTTCTTTTTAACTTAGATTGGAGTTTCATTTCTGTGCACATTTTTAGTGCTGTTGTATTAATTGTTTCAATGATATTTCCATAGGTGATATGGTCCCAGTTAATTTCGCCTTGGTATTTTTCTGCTAAGGCTTCACTAACCTTTTCTGAGAATAGGTTTGGTAATCCTGATATGAATTTTTCTTTCCAAAAGGGAGAACTGCAATCTTCTCTTTCAAGGACTCGACATAGGAAAACGTCCCTATACCACCTGAAGTCTTGCATTTTAGGACATCTGAGTTTCATTAGAAGCATTTGGTTGTTTTCTTGTTTTACATCCTTTGTTCCTTTGAACTATCTGTATATTGCATGGAGCAGAGTGTCTACCCCATTAAGTTCTTCTGAGGTCTCGGTAGACTCTGATTTGACCATAATTTTAGTGCTATTTATTATGAAGTCTCTTTCTGTAGACTTTAAATACCTATTCCACCATCCCTCTAATTGTTCGGTGAATCCTTGGACTAGAATCCTAAGGGTATCTCTCGGATGTGCTTGCAGCTCGTAGGGCTCTGCAGCCATATTCATTTCCCTTAAGAAATTCCAGATTTCTCTTTCTGACATCACATCTAAGTTCCATTCATAAACTACTCCACTAGTATTGGCTTCTCTTCTAAAATTTTTCTTTCTTCAAATTGGATATCTGGGGGAGTTGGTCTAAGATAATAATCTTTCTGTGTTTGTAGTATGTTTATCCTTCATTTTTATCTTGTTTATTCAATTTTTAGATTCTTGTGATAATATCATATTCAGTCTGATTCCTTTTAGTTTATCTATTATTAGGTCTTCTTTATTCTTAAATCCTTTTTCCTAGCTATTATCTGTCTGGAAAAGAGGCTTTTGTATTTTTATAATTTGATCTACTTTTGGGTTTTGGACCTTTTGTTCAAGGGTCTTTTCTATCTTATTCAGTTGTCCTGATATTGTTTATAGGGCATGATTGCTATAATTATTTTGTTATGCTATTTTTCTAATCTTGTTATTAGTTTCTAGGTGACTGTCATTTTCTGGTTTGAGGGCTTTGAATGGAGAGGCTATAACTATTTGATTTCTATAGTTAATCTGACATTCATCTAAAGGGATGTGTTCTGAGTTTATTTCTTTATTTTCTGTGGTTTTCCAAATTACTCTAAAGATTTAAAAGGGTATTTGCTTGTAACTTCCTTATTTTTAGATGCTTCCTCAAGCCACGTGAAATAAGGGATTTCTAATTCTAGGGTATTCATAAAACTATAGTATTCTTGTTTTAATTCTTCTCTTTTTTTGGCTGGTTGCTTTCCACAGCCAGTCAACCTTTTCCTTGTTATGTTTTGCCTTAAAATCTTTTCTCATACTTTCTTTTTAATTTCAAATTTTCTTTTGATCGTGTTTAGTTGGTTTGGTGTATCTTCCCTCATCTGAGAATAGGTCGGAGAATAATTTGTCTCCTCGTAAAATAAACTCGGGATATTTGATTCTAGATCAACTCCTTTGAGTTTTAAGTTCCTTAGGCTGGTTTCTTCTACTCTGAACTAGGATTTCCCATGCTATAGGATCTTCTAAAATTATATCTGACAGTTCCTTTATCATCTTGAGTTATTTTATTTATTATTCTATTTTCTCTGACTGACCTTCTAGGAGGCTGAGTTTTTCTAAAGTCCAATTGCTTTCAATTCTTACCCTTTTCCAATCACTCATTTGAGGTACTATCGATTGATGTCTCTCATCTGTTGCTAAAAATAGGGTTTTTCCTTTAGGTGATTTTCTTATTCCTTTAGCATTGACTCGGGTTTTCATCATCTTATAACTAATTCTGTAGACAATACTTAGGGGTCTAAATTCTGGTTTTATGTTTTCGTATCCTACTACCTTTATGTCTAAGACTAAGGAGTCTTTAATGGCTCCGTCTAAGGCTAAACTGAGGTTGGGGTAGTTTTCAAAGTAAATAGGTCCCCAACTAACATTGGTACTAATAGCACTAAGAATTGCATCTTCTGCTTCGTTGAAGCGATTATCTTTTAATATTATAAATATAGGTTTGTCCATTCCCTCTCTATGGTTTGGGATTATGGCAACCTGTACCGCTGCTATATGCATATATTTAAGTTTATCATCAATATTGAAAGACTGTATATCCTTTTTTCTAAAAAGCCTAACACTGGTTTGTCCATTTTCTAGTTTAATGTCTAGATCATGTTCTGTGATTTTAACCCTTCGTTCCTCAAAGAGGCTAAAGCTTCCTTTCTTATATATCTGGTCATTTTTATTGTTGGAATTTTCTTATTTGTTATATCAATTTCTGTTGCTGATACTGATCTATTTAATACATTAATGGTTTCTTCTGGATAAAAGTCTTGATCTCGGGTTTCACTATCTTCTAAACTTTCAGTCTCATCTAGTCTTTGAGTTATGGTTAATCTTTTAATTAAGCTATTCATTTTGGTACCTAGGGATGACGGGAACACTGCTGGGAACACTGCAGTCTTATGCTCTTTTGCTGAAAATTTCATAAAAAAGGTAGAGTATGATGAATAGTAAAAGTGAGCAGTAATGAACAGTACTAAATAGTAATTATGAACAGTACTTTATCAGAAGTCTAATGTTGCGGATGTAAATAGTAATGAACAGTAATGAATAGTAATATTTTGGGAAAGCTGAATCTTTTTATGAAACTGAGGATTTATTGATAACAAAGCTTATGTTAAGCTTACAAAGTATGTTGCATGAAAACTTACATGAAACCGAGTATTTACATAGAAACTTACAGCTTTACATAGAATTAAAAGCTTAACAACTTTTTACATAAAAGCTAGTAATAGATTTTTACATGAAACTGGCTGCTGGGAATTTGTTACAGTCTTCTTCGGATCTGTCTGAAGTCAAGGAACTGGTTGTCATATTCTTTGATTCCCATTATGGTCCAGGTTGCATTATCTATGACTTTCTGGAAGACTGGTAGTAGGTAGGGATATTTTTCAAGTATGGAATTTATGAGTTTCAAAGTGTTCTGGCATTCTTGGAGGACTTTCTTCATGGATTGGGTCATGGTTTCTAAGGTTTATGGTGTCAGGTTGAGCTCTGGTTGGTCTATTAGGTTAAGGCTTGGAAAGGGCTCGTACTCTTCAAGGTAGAAGATGACATAGGTTACTAGGTCCATAAGTTCTCCAAAGAGTGGGTATAGCTCAGAATACACTGGGTATGGATAGTTTTCAAGGTTGATGAGGTTCATAAGGTTTCCAAGTTCTAAATAAAGGCTATGAGCGATAGAGCTCATCTTTGGTTGGCTATGGCTGGTTATAGGGTTTTTTCATTTTGTGGAATGGCTGTGGGTGATAGGCTTATGGTAAGTGACTGGTGTTTGGTTGCATGTGGATGAGAAGTGGACTAGTGGTTGAAAGTTTGGATGGAAGATGTGTGGGTAGGCGATTGGAAGCGGATGCCCTGGATGGAGAGAGGCCATGGGTTTTTATAGCGTTGGGATGGTGGAGCAATATTGCCTGGAAGGACAATAATTGAGGTGAATAATGGAGTGCATAGTCCTGAAGGACAATAATGGGGATACGGGTCTTCAGATGAATAGTTTTCTCAGGACAATAATTGGGGTTAAGGACAATGATGGAGTCTGGTAAAGGTAAAGCAATTCTGGCAAGGCAAGGACAATAATTGAATACGGGTCTTCATATGAACAGTTTTCTCAGGACAATAATTGGGGTTAAGGACAATGATGGAGTCTGGTTTTTAGGAAAGCAATAGGAACCGCACCGAAAGGGTACAGTAGTTTGGGACACTTGGCGAGCACTGCAGCACATGTTCGGCTGCATTTGTGACCTTTTTCAGGATAGTGCTCTCAAGAAAAAAGGCTGAAAGGTTGGTAGGATTACTGGAGCTTCACATGCGGTGACTGTTGGAGTCTGAAGGGCAGTTGAGCCGGAGATTCTGTCTGTCTGAATGTGCTTCTGGGAGGCTTCACGGGTGTGAACTTATGGTTTCACATGAGTGAATTGTGGTTGCTGTCTTGTATTGCTGGGCTAGCTGTAATTGTACTAGGCTGATCAGGTTGATGTTGGGCTGTCGCTGGATGATAGGTGCTGTTGACGTTGAGCTGCCACTGGGTTTGGTAAGTACGGAGTTGGCAGGCTGGTTGGATGAGGCCTATCTAGAAAGGCCTATTGGCTTCCTTATGATTAGATGATGTTGTAATCTTCATAAGGGTCTTGTGCAAACTGCATTGTTGTTGGATCTGGCTGTGATAATCCAATGTCTTCTTCGTTGTCTGAGTCTCCAAGTTGAGATAGTTCTTCTAATAGTTTTTTCTTTAATTCTTTTTTATTGGGAGGCTTACCTGTTGCTGGAGAGACTGAGCTTTTCTCTGGCTTGGAAATTGCTGAGGGTTGTTATAAGTGATAAGCCATAATCTGATATTGTTTATTAGTAGTCTTTCTCCTGACTGAAAGTTTTTCCACCATTTGATTCTAAACCTGCGTTCCAGGATGGGTGGATATTGATGGTCTAAAGTCTTGCTGATGGTAAAATCCAATCCTAGGATCCATGGAACTTGGAATTC
>UESW01003944.1:1964679-1967179 GCA_900491605.1 Calamus simplicifolius | reverse complement strand
TGATCTCTTTGAAGAATATAGGATCAAAACTGCAGAACGAAGTCTGTCCATCAATTTAGAGAACGGCCAAACCAGTGTCAGATTATTCCAGAAAAAAGACATAGTGTCTTTCAAAGAAAAGTTTAGATACATCCATATAGCAGCAGTACAAGTTGCCATAATCCCGAATCACAGAAATGGGATGGACAAACCCATATTTATAGCCTTAAAGGACAACCGCTTTAATGAAGCAGAGGATGCAATCCTTAGTCTTATCAGCACTAATGTTAGTTGGGGACCTATCTACTTTGAGAATTATCCCAACTTAAGCTCAGAAATAGACGGAGCCATTAAGGACTCTTTGGTTATAGATATCGAAGTATTAGGATACGACAAAATTAAGCTAGGATATACTCCACTTAGTATTGTCTACAGAGTAATCTATAAACTAATGACAACCAGAGTCAATGCTAAAGGAATAAGAAAGACCCAAGGGGAAAAACTCTATTCCTAGCTACAGACGAAAGGCATCAGGCTATAGTTCCTCAGATGTGCAATTGGGAAGATGTAGAAATCAAAGATAACTGGACTTTAGAAAAAAAACAGCCTCCTAGGAGATCAGTCAGAGAAACAAGAATAGTCAACAAAATAAATAGGATGATAGAGGAAATGTTAGCTATAATTTTAAAAGATCCTATAGTATGAGGAACCCTAGTACATAAATAGGAGATACTAGCACAAAAACCTGAAACTCAAGGGAGTTGATTTAGAACCTAGTATTCCAAGCCTCTACTATGAGGAACCAAACTATTCGCCAACCTACTCTCAGATGGTAGAAGAAACCCTAAAACAGTTAAATACTATTACCAGAAAATTTGAAATCAACAAAGAAAAAATCAGAAAAGATTTCAGAGCACATTATAATAAAGAAAAAGTTGATTGGTTATGGAGAAAAACCAGCAGAAGAAAGAGAAAATTTGAAACAAGAATATTATAATCATATGAATGAACAAAACTAGAAGTACCTTATTTTACATGGCTTGAACTAGCATGTAAAAATAAGAAAATTACAGATAAGTACCCTTTCAGATCCATAGGAGTGATTTGGAAAACATAGAAAATAAGGAAATAAACTCAGAAAATTCCTTTAGAAGAATGCCAAATTAATTATAGAAATCAAACAGTCATTGCCTCTCCATTTAAGGTCATTAACCCAGACAATGAAGGTTATCCAGCCACTAATAAAGAAATCAAAAAGGTAGTCCAGCAAAACAACTATAGCAACCAGGCCCTATATACAATATCAGAACAATTGAACAAGATAGAGAAAACTATTGAACAGAAACCCCAGGAATCAAGAATTAATAAAGAAATAAAAATACAGAAACCTCTTTTCCAAACAGACAACAGCTGGGAAAAATACTTTAAAAGTAAAGAAGATAGGATCATAGATCAATTAACAAACAGACTAAGAGGAACTAGAATAAATATGATTTCATCCCAAGAATCCAAAATCAGATAAACAAACTAAAAAATGAAGGACAAACATATTACAGAACACAAAAGGATTATTATCCTAGACCAACTCCTCCAGACATCCAATTTGAAGAAAGAAAAAGCTTTAGAAGAGAAGCCTTTAGTGGTGGAGCAGTATATGAATGGAACCTAGATGGAATGTCAGAAAGAGAGATTTGGAATCTCTTATTAGAAATGAACATAGCAGCAGGAGCCTTAAAAGCCACCCATACTTCTGAGGATAGTACCCCTAAAATCCTAATCCAAGGATTTACCGGACAATTAGAAGGATAGTGGAACAAATATCTTAACCATGAACATAGAAGACAAATATTAAATAGCACAAAAATCATTGTCAAACCAAACTCATCAGAGACAACAGAAGAACCCAATGGGGTAGATACCCTAATCCATTCAATATACAGACACTTCGTGAGATCAAGAGACACGAAGCTTGAAAACAACAAGATGCTTTTAATGAAACTCAAATGTCCCAAATTACAAGATTTTAGATGGTATAAAGATACATTTTATGCAGAGTCTTAGAAAGAGAAGACTGTAATTCTCCTTTTTGGAAGGAGAAATTCATCTCAGGATTACCTAATCTATTTTCAAAGAAAGTCAGTGAAGCCTTAGCGAAAGAACACCACGGTAACATTAATTGGGATGTTGTTACCTATGGTGATATCTTTGGAATAATTAACAAAACAGGACTTAAAATATGCACTGAAATGAAACTCCAATCTAAACTAAAAAGAGATGAAATCATAACCAAAAAAGAATTAGGAGGATTTTGTAGGCAATATGGATATGAAATCCTAGTGCCTCCCTCTAAGAAGAAAAAAAAAATTAATAAGAAACTAGAAAATCCAAAATATTATAAAACCAGAACAAACAAATACCCAAATAAGGGAAGAAAAATGTTCAAAGAACAAAATACTAGAGAAGAAGCTCCTAAATGGAGAAAAGAATCCAAGTCTCAACCAAAGAGAGAAAAAACACCAAC
>UESW01003944.1:1830796-1959026 GCA_900491605.1 Calamus simplicifolius | reverse complement strand
AATACCGCTGGAATGGGATGGTTCAAATGATACCGTCCCATTCAGGGAGATTTCTAGCACTGGTATATGGTGCACTGGTACAGAACTGGTAGATAGGTACAGGACTTTGTCTCTTACCATGTTTTGGTACCCAGTACCATACCATTCCAGCAAAAAACTGGTATGAGGTTCAGTACCACTATTTAAGACTTTGACTATAATATTTATGACATAAGCTATATTACAAATTTTTCCTGTAAAACACAAATGATGAAGAGGACAATAAATTGATAGTAATGTTGAAGTTATAAAAATATGGTAGAGTAAAAGAAGCATGCATTTTTGGATAAGTTGTTGTTGAGTTCTAATTTTATAAGTTGAGCTGAGAAAAATTCTTGAGGATGTATAAACAAAGATAAGAGGTTATATGAAAATGAAATACTTAATTGTCTCAAGTCTTTGGCAGCAAACACCCTGCCTAGTTCTCAAGAAAGAGTAAAAAGGAAGGTCATTTGTATCTAATGAATCAATGCAATGATGTTGAACTTTTGGTGAAGGGCTAGTTTGAAATATGTTGAGATGAAATTAAAGAACTACGGCGCTAAAGAGGTGACTGTTGAAGTCACTTGTAGCTTGAAGGGACGTCATAAGGAATGAAATTTCAGGAGAATCGAGTTGCAGCTCTGATTGCCTAAAGATCTATCGGTCAGTAAAGGATTTTAATAATAAAATTATGATTAGATGCAAGGTACATTGTATCAAAAATTAGTACCATGTCAGTACTAAAATAGTATGGATCAATTTAGCCTTCTTGTGTGCTTTGAATGTTTGGAAAAATTGAATTTCTTTTAACGAAATTATTTGATGCGGTCTGCAACAATGGCAGAGCTTGCATTTTGGCCCCAGTATGATGTGAAAGAGAGTTTTTGCCATCTAATTTTTAGGTTCTTAGGGTGAGATATTTCATTCTAGATCCTTAAGAAGACATCAGATTCTGGTTTGGACAACAGTGTTAAGGTAGCTACCAGCAATTATTGCTTCAAGAATTCAAGTAAAAGCAAGGAAGACATACTTCATTGTGACAATAAATTGTGTCATTCCTAGTATGATTGATCAATAAGCTCATATTAGAGACAAAATATGCATTAGCTCTCATCTTTGAATACATATACATGAAAAGATTGTTATCTGCTTGCACAAATAGCATGCCAAACAAGTATATGTCAGTTGAAAGCTAAAATGTCGGTGTGCTTGTGGGTGGATTCTCAGCAGCTAATGCAGGTGTTCCTTTAATGATTCCTTTTGGGTCACCTTGCAACTTAATCCGAGCAAATGGTATAATGTAGTTTGGATAGCTTGAATGAGAGCATCCCTGTGATTGTAGTCTACATTTGCCAATGATGCTTTGACAGGACAATCCAAACCATTGCTATATGGGCAAACCTATAATAACCATTTTCATACTATGGTGTAGATTTAATCTATCTAGGTCTCTCTGTCTAAAGAATTTTCACATATTTATAGGCCTATCTCTATCCCAAATTAGTGGTACATCGCATCATTAGTTCTGTGGTCTACATGCAGTGTTGCTGTCTTGCTTTGCAGAACTATGTGTGGTTCAGGTGAAACTTATGAGCCCTAGTCTTTCATATTGTATTATGATGGTAAGAATAGCTTGCAAATAATTATTACTCATGGACTTTTCTCCATGCTGGAGAAGATTAGAAGATATTGTGTTCTTAGCCAGTAAACTATCAAGATTTAATAATATCGAACAGCCTGATGGACGACAGTTCGAAAACCTACTACTAAAGGAGTTTCTCATCAGAATATGATGAAAAAGCATTCTTCAAAAGAGTAACTTTGAAAATTCAATTTTTATTCTTCACAAAATTCTTTTTTCCTCCTCTTGTTCTTTTTATTTCTTCTATCAACCATCAGTTTTAACTAATTATGTGAAAAGAACATTTAGAACATTTGTTTTCATTTGTTATATTGATTTATTTATCTGCATATATCCTATTTCATTCTTTCATTATATCCTTATGCTATATAATTTTGAAAATAAACTCAAGCCACCAATTAAAAATGGCATGTTTCACGAAGCTTTTCTTTAACATACCTTTTTATGATTGTTATTGTACAATGCAGCTGAATAGTTTTTATCATAGAAAAAGAAAAAGAAAATCATTAATTTGAAAATTTTGATGCATATTTGTCTTCCATATACATAAGCATATCCAAATGATGCAATTTAAATGATGCAGAGCCTATAATTTTTCACAATAATGCATGGATCAAATATTGAAGTAAAACAGCAACAAAACCTCAAAGCTTACTAACATGTAACACATGAAAGACAGCACTAGCGAATCCTATGCTCTGTACAAAATTTTATCAGAATCTGAAATTTAAGTAAAATCCCAATGAAAGAAGGATAACAATATAAATAATCAACGCTACTACAATATTGTTGCTTCTAAAGTTGCACTCTACCCTTATTTCTATGATTTATCTATAATTTTCCCTAATTCTGAGAGAACAAATTAATAGGGCAGAGTGCTACGATGGCAAGGCAATCCTTTGGTTTGGGCTCCTTTACAACAGAGGCCTCTGTCATTAGGATCATTCCAGCAACTGATGCAACATTCTATAGTTCACATCTTATCATTTTTGCATGGTCAATTACGTGATCATCTAGCAGATTCTCATACTTGTCAATGATTGCATTGTAGCCAACCTCATGCTTGCTTTCCAAAATTTTCTCCACCATCACTTCACCTTCCACACCTGTATGTACTATCAAGACAACATGTGCCACTGGAGTCTGTCAGGTCACAAGATGACGAGTTCATTAGTCCAATATATATAGTTTATCTTAGGGGAGTTCACAATTCCAACACTTCTAGCAAATGAATTCCTCAAAGAAAAAATAATTATATATACTTCTATATTGTTAGACTTACCTTTTTGCTTAATGTCACCACCAAAGTGCTCATTTGCATCTTCAAGCTTTTCCTTCATAGCAGGAACCAGGTAAAGAGATGTGAACATAGGCAGAAGTACTACGTCCAAAAACAATTCCTTCCTCTATAACAGCGAAAGCAGCGTTCTCTCCTATGCATAGAAGCTTGTCTAGGTCCAGAAAATAGTGATTTTGTTTTCAACCCGAACATAGTAGTTTTTAATAGTCTTTCCCTTTTCCGCTATATGTTGATCAAATATGTTTTAGTTGATTTCATTAAAAAAGAGTGTATTTCATGTAAAAGAAAAACTACAGGGTCAGAGCCTTCCATCACTCTTTGCAGGTACATAAAGTTGATTCAGAGAAGGCTAATATAGTATTTAAAATTAGAGAAGCAAAACAAACAGCGATTATTATACTTTGATGGCGAGAAGGTGGACATGCCTCCCTAGACAAGGCGCTATAGCTTAAATAATGTCTCGTTTTGCCAATAAACGAAAGGTGTATGAAATTTTATATAAAAAAGGAGGGAAAAAGGTATTTTTGCTTATGTTTGTCTAGTTTAAGGTATTTTAATTATTTTTTCTTGATGGTAAAAATTAAGGTGGCCTAACAAGGAAAGCAAGAAAGACATCAACTCAGCATAAATTGGATTAAATAAATGCTTATATTTGTCTTACTTCAAGTAGGTATTTCACTTGAGGCATAGTGTCTTTTAACATAAAATCACTTCGTTAGTGTAGCATGACAATAGAAACAATTCATGCAAACTAAAAGTGAAATCATTTCATTAAAATAGAAAAAGGAAAAACATTTCTTTCTTATAGAACATTACTCATAGCAAACCAAACTGAAAGAAGAGAGAGAAAGAGTGAGAATACAAGAGAGATAAAAGAAGCATAATATCTTACAACATGGTGGTTGACTGTGTAGTTTCTTGTCGATTTCCTGTTTCTTTGATAGATTTCAGCTTGACAAACTTTATTGCTAATTCTACATAAATCCAATCATATATTTGTCGATGAATCGAAGATAAGAAATCCTGATATCCTTTTTGATCATCACGACACCAATAAAACCCCAGAATCCCATCACAAATCCTAATGTTGAGATAGCATAAATCCATATCATCTCATAGCCATCTTCATCTGCTTGTTCTTCTTGATGTGGAGGTGCATTTTTAGGACATTCTGGCAGTGGTTGTCCACAAAGATTATAATTACCAGCATAAATGGAGGTGTCATCCAAGGTTTGAATTTGGTGCCCTGATGGAATTCTTCCGGACAAGTTGTTATATGATAAGTTCAAGCGACTTAAGAAATCCAAAGCAGCCATGGTTTGGGGAATTTGGCCAGACAAATTGTTCATTGATAAATCAAGTGATTCCAACTGCTTCATATCACCGATATTTTTTGGTATTTTTCCAGTGAAATGATTCTCAGACAAGTTTAAGAAAATCAACCCATGAAGTTTTGTTACTTCATTAGGGATCTCTCCAGAAAGATTATTGTTCGATAGGTCAATGCTTGTAACTAGTGAAAGCACACTAGTGTACTCCCGCGATATTCCTTTTGTAACCAATAAGAGACTCTCTTTATAATATGATATTACCATTATTTAAGACCAGTTCTCCTCCTTCCTGTTTCTCAACCATGGTGGTAAAATTTCCAAAGGATGATGGCAGATGTCCTGAAAATTGTTACATGCCAAGTCCAAAACCTGAAGAAAGAAAGCTTGGATATTTGCATTGGGATATTGCCATCAAAAAAATTTGATCTTAGAGAAAGAACTTTTAGAGATGAGAGATTTTCTCCAATCCATATGGGTATGTTTCCTGAAAACTTGTTTTCACCAAGATCAAGTAAAACCAACCCTTTACAAAGTCTCAAAAAGAAGGAAATTGACCGGATAAGTTGTTGTTTCTCATGTGCAAAGATCGGAGTTTCATAGGATATGCCATTGTGCTAAATGAATCTTCTGGTCTTTTGTCTTTTGGTACATCAAAGCTTCCTTCTTGTGACTTGCTCCAGCATCTGGAAATCCTCCAGTTAATTCATTATTGGAGAGGTCAAGAACCTCCAAAAATCCAATTACAAAGGGACTGTGGGATACTACCATTTATACGGTTGTGCGACAATGAAAGTACCACAGGTCTAACTTCTTCAAAATAGCTGAGGAATGGGACCAGAAAAAGAGTTGTTGGAAAGAAAGATGTATCTATACTTCAGCTTAGGTATAGACCGGAAAAGCAGTTGGAGCTCAAATCAAGTAAGAAATTAAAATGTCTCCCTCTAGAACTTGGTAGCTGCCCTTGTATACAATTATTGGATAGATTGAGCTCATCTATATTCCTATTCCACAACCATGATGGAATCTTGTCTGAAATTCCAGCTTCAGATAGGCACAATTGTTCAGATTTATTGGGTTTGAAGCCACGCAGGAAAATTTGGGCCCACATAGCAAGAGCACATCATAATAAAGGTAGCATTGAAAGGAGGAATCCAACTGTTACTTATAAGGGTCATATTCAAGGAGTTGTAAGATAGATCCAAGAAAGACAATCTTGTGAGATTGGAAAAGTGCCCTTCAGTCAAGTACCCAGTGAAGGAGTTCGATGACACATCTAACCTTTTGAGCGCACATAGTTGTCCCAAACTTTCTGGGATCATCCCACTTAAACTATTGTTACTCATGTCTATGTGCTAAACTTTGCAAACAGGTTCTCCCATCCAATTTATTATTATTAATGCATTTAGAAAATCCTTCTATAAGACCAGTGATCTCGCCATTAATTCTGTTATTTGATAAGTCCAACCCCTGTAAATTGCAGAGCTTCGATATGTTTTTTGGTATTTGTCCGGTAATGTTATTGCTTGACAAATCTAACCACCGCAAATGAACAAGGTTTTCGATAGCTTCTGGTATCCATCCGCTGATTTGATTTTCCGACAAAGATAATTCCTCCAAGTTGAGCATGCTTCCTAGGTTTGCTGGAATTTCACCACTAATTTGATTGCCATATAAATTTAAGTACCTCAATTGGCTAAGATTCCCCAATATTTCTGCAGCATGCCCAGTAATTTGGTTATATGATAAATCTAAATGCTCCATGTGTTTATTAGCCCACGAAGATGGTGAAATTGCTCCGGTAATTTGGTTCCCTGATAAATCCAAATACTGCATGTATTTATTATTCCACAAAGATTGTGAAATTTCTCCGGTAATTTGGTTCCATGATAAATCTACATACTTCAAACTGTTGAAATTCCCCAGCATATCTACACTTGATAAGTTGCCATGAATGTCACAATAACCGAGATGGAGTTCAACAAGGCTGCTAATATTAAGCAGCCAGTGGGGGATGGCAGACTCGAAAGCATTTCCAAAGAGATCAAGGATGGTGAGAGAAGTGAGGTTTACATACTGTAGGGTTGAAGGAATACCAGGGAGTCCAGTACCAGATAATTTCAAGACTAGCAGAGAAGGGTGCATGTTGATCTCATGAAGCCAATTCGATGACTTGGAGAGGTTGACAGAGCTCAAGTCAAGGTATCTCAGAGAGGTGATTCCAGAGAGCCATTGAAGGTCATTGACTCGAAAGGAATATTGATAATTAAAAAAAACGTACCCATCACCAAGAAATACGGACCCACCCTGAAGATCTAGATAGTGCAGGCTCGAGAGATTTCCAATCCGGCGAGGAATGGTTCCAGTAAACCCAGCAAGGGAGAGGTTAAGGTATTCCAAGTGGATGAGAGAACCAATGAATTCCGGGATGGATGCTCCAGAGAAGTTGTTCATGCTCAGATCCAAATACCTCAAATGCATCAAGCTAGATAAGGAAGGATTTACCTTACTTGGTCCTGCGGATTTTGCAGTTCCTTCCAAGGCATCATTAAAATCATAAGGGTATCTGAGATTGAGCTTTACCACGTGGCCGGTGGTGTTGTTGCAGCCCACTCCCCTCCACTGGCAACAGCTTTGGCCCGTCCAAGAAGAGAGCCATTCATCAGGATCGTACATATCTTCTCTGATGGCAAGGAGGGCTCTCCTTTCGCTCTCTATGCAGCTGCCCCCCAAGTGGGAATCGCCAAGGCAGTGAGAGAATGGGATGTCGACTCCAGCGCATAAGATGAACGCAATCAGCATCACCCGCTCAATAATGCGAGATCTTCCCTTGCATCCACCATTAATGGCCATGAGAGGAAGTCCTGAGACCAGCATAAAGAGATTGAAATGGAACAGATAGGCCATGATGAGATGAGAGGTTGCATGAACGCTTCTCATCATCATCGTATTTATTGAAGGAGTTCCATGCCCAGTCATCTTGACTCACAGCTGTAAGTCGTCTTGGGTCACAGTTAGTGACGGACTGATAGACGTGCTCGGTCGCCTTGCCATCGGCGTATATTCTATGGTTCCAAAGGGGTACAGAACATATTTTAATAAACATAATATGTCATCATTTATCTCTAAAATTAAAGAATTTATTAATATAATAATATTATTATTCAACCATAGCTTTCTTTATTTATCTGATAATAAAATAATTCAATCATATAATCCAATTCTAAGTTATGAAAAGCAACACAATATATGATAAGCTTAACAACCTAGCTAGTAATCCATCAATAAATATAAATTTATAATATTTAACAACAAATAATCATTAACATATGCAGTCATCAAGAAAAGCTTGTTTGAAGCTCTTTGAATGCATGCTTTTCTTCTTTTCCTCTTCTCCTTTGAAAAATTGAATCTAGGCCTCAGCTCAGATTTTTCACTGAAATTTGCAGATGAGAAGATGAGGATTTGGGTCTTTTGATTTCTTTCTTCTAATGATGAAAATCTCCTTGATTTGAACTTGAGAAGCTTGTGGATTTTTCTTTGAGCTTTCTGGAGTTGATGGATTTGAGCTTTGAGTCTTTCCTCTTTGATTTCTTCCTCAAGATTTTTTGGATTTTTCAGTCTATTTTTTTCTTTTTTTTAAACGGATGGTTTTCTCCTTTTATATATCTCTTAATCCAAGTTTAGGTGGGAAGTCTAGCCGTTGTGAGATGCTTGGATACTCCTACACACAAAGAAAAATAGCCGTTAGATGTTAGATAAAAAGAAATCTTACCGTTGGAGTCCGTTCTGACAAATAAAAATCCGTTCATGATAGGTTGGAGTCGGCTCCAACTTTTTAGGTGTGGCTCCAAATCGGATATCCAAAAATAGCAAATAAAAAGTTGTTGAGAAGTCGGCTCCGAGAAAGTTAAGTGTTGGCTCGTCGCTTTCGGGAGTCGGCTCCGTAATCCAAAAGTGTCGGCTCCAGAAATGTCCATAAAAATACGCTCTTTGTTCTCAGGTTAGAGTCGGCTCCAGAAACTCAGGTGTCGGCTCCTGAACTCTCAGGTGTCGGCTCCCGAATTCTAGGTGTCGGCTCCGGAAACTGAAATAGAATACACTTCTCTGTATCTCAGGTTGGAGTCGGCTCCGAAACTCTAGGTGTCAACTCCAGACCGTGCCAAAAATCCAGAAATCTTCTGATACGCCTTGGGGTCGGCTCCTGACTAGTTGGGTGTCGACTCCAAGTTCTAAACTTTGAAAAAAAAATTTAACATTTTGATTCAAAACTTATTTCTTTATTCCTTTTGATTGATTAAACATTTTTAATCCCTGAAACACTTATTAAATCTATCAGAAACATAGTAAATATACTCATGCCTTTTATTAATCATCAAAATCAATAATTGGGTCAACAATATCAACTGTAAAAGAAACACAAAGCCGGACTGAAGCTCATTGTAGCAAACCAAATAGATCGATATAGCAAAACGTATGCAGCACTCAAGTCAGGGCTTGGTTTTGTTCCACTTTCATTTTAATTGATTTGTAGTCAATGCCTCACACCCAGCAATGCAATTATGCAAAATAGACTTCATGGAGATAATTTGGATTGAGGTGCAACTTTCTTTTCATATTTTTCCAACTCCTAAGTGTTGTTCACAAGTGTTCCAAGAATTGTGTTACCATTCACTATGTTTGTATTGCCGACGATCAAGTCATAGCACATTTCTATGATTAACATGTGCTACAATCATGCATATGAAGCCATGAACCGCCCTGATCATCTGTGATAATATTATAAAAGCTGTTGGCACCTTAACTGAGAATATTTCTCCAAGAGGTAGACCAAAGTAAATGGCTCTCTCTCTCTCTCTCTCTCTCTCTCTCTCTCTCTCTCTCTCTTAGTGCAATTAGTTGTAAGTCATTATCTTCATGAGTCAAGTAAATCAAACTGTTGCTGCATGGTTGGTCATAATCTTTGTGAAAATTGCTACCCAACCTGCATGCCAAGCTACAAGTCTCAATCCAGGCATCTACATTAATTTTTAGTTAAGATTTTATAAACGGACTTGAAGCATTGACCCCTATACTTTGTGCAGCATGATTTTTGAAATAATTTATTTTTTTAGAATATTCTTTGGAGTTTTGACTATTTGCCTTCCAGCAAGAACTGAGAATTGGATTGCTTGATTGTTTTTATCTTCTATTTTTATCTTTTGAAATTAATAGTTGTCATTTTTTTTCTTGTTCTATAAAAAATACATTTGACAAGTAAAAATAAAAATATTTTATATTTTTTATTTTTATTATAAATGATATTTTTTTAAAATATAAGTAAAATAATAAAAGAATAAATGCCATTAACTTCTATATTTTCAAGTTTTTTATCTTTTGTTTCTTATTTTCTTTTCTTGATAAAAATAGTAATATATTCTCAAACTGTGTGAAGTTAGAATTTTTTAAAAATATATTTTTATAAACTATTCTAATTTTTATTCATCAAACATATTTTGATAGATATATTCTGTATTTTATAAATATAAAATAAAAATAAATTTTTTTTCCTAAAATCGAACACATCCTAACTTTCACCATTATAATTAGTGATTTAAAGTCATTTTTGAACCATGAATGCACCGATCATTTTGGACGAACGAGTGAATTTTTTTCTTTAAGGAATTTCTAGTACATGATATGTCAAGCATGGCTCAGGTCTTCCACATCGAAAAAAACTTGTTTATATTGCATGCCCAAGTGTAAAAATGTGACTAGCTATAAGAATAACGTGCAACACTTACCAAGTCAATGATGCTTCGTTCTCAAGTCAAGTTCTCAAGTCAAGTCATGAGCCATAATTAGTTGTTATCCCTACAGGTCAAGCACGCCATGCATGGACTTCGTTGTGCCATTAGCCATTCATCTTCATGTGAATGGGACCAACGATGACCTCCATGCCTTAAGGACTAAGGAGCTGGTGAGACTTGGACTTTGACTCCGGTGAGATAACAACTACTAACGATGCGATGTGAAAATGGGTGGATGAGGATTTTTGGGCTGAACGTAGCTTGCAAGCTATGCCTAACTTTATATATATTTATTTGATGGTTCTTCAACACCTTTCAAGGGTTAGATGATTCAGCATCATGATAGAACAATTTGTTAGATTGAATTCTCAAAATAAATTTGCAAGTTGCTTACTTGGAAGCTTCCTTGGCAATTTTTCCAGATATTTAAGATGGAATCTGGCCTTTGTCAATGTTTCCAGGTCTAGACATGCACAAAAATCCAATTTTTTTCACTATTAATGTCTGCAGCTGCCGTGATAAACGGTCTGTTCTCTCTTTTTCTTGAGAGTACACTACAACAATTTTTAATTAGACTACGTCTAAAAAATGTAGTATTTATATATGACTACATTTTCTAAACCGTAGTCTAGGTGAGTGTAGTTAAAAGTGTAACTGTAGTTAAAAGTCCCTCTTTTAGACTACGTTTTTAGACGTAGTTAAAAGTCAAAAAAAACGTAGTCTTTAAATACATTTAGACTACGTTTTTATTGAAAAATGTAGTCTAAAGTCGAAAAAACGTAGTCTTTAAATATATTTAGACTACGTTTTTATCAGAAAACGTAGTCTAAAGTCAATAAAACGTAGTCTTTAAATACATTTAGACTACGTTTTTATCAGAAAACGTAGTCTAAAGTCGAAAAAAACGTAGTCTTTAAGTACATTTAGACTACATTTTAATCAGAAAATGTAGTCTAAAGTCAATAAAACGTAGTCTTTAAATACATTTAGACTACATTTTTATCAAAAAATGTAGTCTAAAATCAAAAAAACGTAGTCTTTAAATACATTTAGACTACGTTTTTATCAGAAAATGTAGTCTAAAGTCGAAAAAACGTAGTCTTTAAATACATTTAGACTACGTTTTTATAAGAAAATGTAGTCTAAAGTCAATAAAACGTAGTCTTTAAATACATTTAGACTATGTTTTTATCAGAAAATGTAGTCTATTATGAACATTTAGACTACATTTTTATATTAAAAATGTAGTCTAATATCAAATCCTGTCATACAAACATATAATTTCAATTCCAAAAAAATCCTAAAAATATTGAATTCTTCGTGCAAACTGTCATACAAACATTTACTGTCATACAAACATATAGTTTCAATTCCAAAAAACCTCAAATACATTGTCCAATACTATCATACAAACATCTTTCCACATAACATTTCTTCAAATGCAACCTTGTAAGTACTCGACCCATTCTCCACGCATAATGTCGATCTCTTCTTGTTTATAAGTTTTCTTCTCGCCAAACTGCATATATACATAAGTTAATCAGAAAAGAGCACTAAATAACACATGATACAAAAATCTAAAATCATAAAAAGTACTACTTATATGAATCATGTACGCAATAATAACAAACCTTTTCATATAAGTTACTCATAAAAAGAGCACTAAATAATACATGACATAAAAACCTAAAATCATAAAAGTAGAACTTATGTGAATCATCTACGCAATAATAACCTACGTACCTTTTCATCGGTTGAAATGATATAATTCTCGATGATCTCCTTCATATACATGATGACATAATAGCCACATTCAACACCAGATGGTTGCTTTGGACACTTGAAAAATGAATTTAAAAGTTTTTATAAGATTAAAACAAATAAGATCTAATTTTATGAATTATTAAAAAGAATATGCAACTCAATATACCTTAATTGACTCCCAAGTAAGTGTTTTTCTTGCAACTCGGTCAGCTTTAGCATTGTATATTTTGAGTGCACTAATTTAACAAAGTATAGTAATAGTGTGAGACTCAAATGATATAATTTAGACAAATTACTGCAAAATTTAAATACTTACGTATTAATAACACCTTTCAATTCTTTTCCCACTGAACGTCCAATAGTACACTTTGTCCCCATGAGGGTCAATAACCACCAAGGACCAGTGCTTAATATCAAAAGTATCAAATTTCATTACTTACCCAGAGTTATAAGGAGCTAGAAACAATTGATCCACATGCTCTAATCTTTTAGCAATCAAATCTGATCGTACTTCCAGAGTGTACAGAGATCTGTCCAGGGTCTATGAAGCCATACATGTTGAAGTTTTGATTTCTTGATTTGATTGTACAAATAGATTCAATCAAACTTGATAGTAATTGCATATGAAATGATCAATTATTACCTCATATATAGCACAATACAACTAGAAGTAAATTGAGCAAAAGTTATCAATAAATAAATACCCGTTCATGACGTATTAATAACACCTTTCAATTCATTTTCCCACTGAACGTCCAATAGATCATCACAATATTCACTTTGTCAAAGCCCTATGAATTTAAATAAATTGCTACAAATATAAGTAAATATTAACATACCTTTTGCATGTTTCTTTGTCCAATAGCAATAAATTCTATATTTTCATCATTTTGTGTATCAGAATCAGCAACATTTTTATTTGGATGCAGTTTTTTAATTGAGCAGCAGCTAGCTTTGTCTGAAACATATTGAGCACTTGCAGCAATAATGATGAAATTCTAATATCTAAGCAAATGCCATCAAATAAGACGAGAAACTTATTTAATTATGATGCAATTCTAATTTCTAAGCAAATGCCATCATAATAAAAATGACTTTTTTTATTTTTTGTAGAAGATGATAACTCAAATTTGCCATCATAATTATTACACCACTAAAATTTTAGGTCAAGCACAACTTTCAAGATTTTAGAATATCAGCCAACTACAATATATTCCAAGATAAAATATCATAATTCATAGACAAATTTCAGTTTTCTTTTCCAACTCAATCTGATCGTGGCAAAAGAAGATGGAATCGAAGATCTAAAATGCAGTCAGGAGTTTAAGAGTTGATATCACTCAATGAACTGGCAATTGAAACACAATTTAAACAAATTGAATGAAGGAAACCAAAAAAGTACTTTATAATTCATTATAAAAATAAAGAATGAATTGCAAAGCATACGGTAAGGACCATCAAACAGTACCTCTTAAACATGATGCAACACTTCCATTGACCATGAAGGGATAAACAAGCAACCGTTCAGCCGGTGTCATGCAAAAGCCACGTAATCGAAGTAGATTTCGATGCACAGCCATGCTGATCAATTCTATTTCCGTTTGGAACTGCAATTCCCCACCTTGAGTATGCTCCTCTTTTAGTATTTCACTGCCACGAGGGAGCCATCAGCTAAGCATCCTTTGTACACCTTACCAAATCCACCTCTGCCCAAAATATTTTTGCTGCTGAAACCATCCGTTGCAACTTGTAGTTCATGCAGAGAAAACCTCCTGAGCTGTCCTAGATGAACTTCTGGATCCTCGTCAGCTGCAAAGAAAGTACAGGAGCAAAAAATGCATCTTATACGATAACACAACAATCCATTCAAGATATTTTTCATGTAGACCCACTAATCAGGTACATCAAAGAAATGATGCTGTGGTTTCCTTCGTTGCCACAAAGCAAATGCAATTGCAGGGGTAGCAAATAGCAGAGCAGCACAAGCAGCAACTCCTTCGGCAATGACTCTAGTAGCACTGTTGCTGTCTGTGATAATACTTGAAAATTATGCAGAGTGAGTTAATTCCTCTTGTACATACCAATCACCTAAGAAATTTTCAACCGCAAGATAATATTTGACAATTATACAAAGAGTGAGTTAATTCCTCTCATACATATAACCAAACACCTGATGGTTGCTAGAGGATCGTCCCAGAGCCAGCCGTTGCCGTTCCTCCATGGCGAGCAGGCACAGTGTCCAACCCCTATGGCCAGCCATGGGAGGCCGCACGAGGGCCAGCACTGAGGTGGCCACGGCGGTTCGGCCAAGGGTCGACGGAGGGTTCTGGCAGCCCTTGCATAAGCCACGACCCCATCTCGCTGGAACCCTCCACCGGTGGAGGTCTGGCGCCAAGAGGGCTTTAAAGCCCTCACAACCACGAACAGGGTAGCCGGTCCTTTCCATTCCCATCTCCGGCGATCGCTGGTGACCATACCCATGCCATACCTCTCAAAAACAAGGTCATTCAAGAAGGAAGGGGAGGACTAGGTTGACCTACCAGAAGATGCTGCTAGAGTGGAGGAAAACGCCGCCAAAGCCGCTACCCCTGCTTCCATCCAAAATAGAGACATCAAGCCAAATTAGAGCCTTAAATACCAAAGATCAAGTGACTGTGGGTAGCCAAATCCGAGAAAGAGATGGTGGCTACCTGATGGAGATCAACGCCGTGCGGTGGAGGTGCTGACGAATTTCTACTTCGCTTCGGGTTCGAAGCCTAATGGAGATGTCTAGAAATAATTGCAGAGAACAAGGGAGGAGGAATTCAGGGTGTTTAAATCACCCTGGCCCTCCGAAGATCGAGATTACCCGATGACCGCGGAGGAAGCGGCGATGCCAAGGGCCCTCCTCCACTGCCTCCTCCCCCTCAGTCCCTCGTCCCTCAGCGGCCTACGTCACGATCCCCTGGCAGTCGGACGGCGAAGACCCAGATCTGGTTGGCATCGAGGGAGTGGAGGACGAAGACGTTGGTGGAGTCGGCGAGGCGAAGGGAGAGGCCGTGGGGGAGGTCGCGCCTGAAGTTGAGGCAGGCGGGGTGGGCGGTAAACCTAATTCAGAATAAAACTACAGCGGAATTCGTTTAAGAGATATATATATATATATATATATATATATAAGGAGAAGAAAAAAAAGATAAATTTTTATTTTTATATTATGCTACATCTTAATTAAAAATATAATTTTTTATTATTATATAAAATAATATAAAATTACGTCTTAATTAAAAATGTTATCTTTTTACATTATATAAAATAATATAAGACTACGTCTTAATTAAAAATGTAATCTTTTTATATTATAAGATAATAAAAGATTACGTCTTATTTAAAAATATAATTTTTTTTATATTATCAGATAATATAAGACTATGTTTTAATTTAAAAATGTAGTCTTTTATATTATTATATAAAATAATATAAGACTACGTCTTAATTAAAAATATAGTCTTTTTATATTATAAGATAATATAAGACTATGTTTTATTTAAAAATATAATCTTTTTATATTATCAGATAATATAAGACTACGTCTTAATAAAAAACGTAGTCTTTTTATATTATTATATAAGATAATATAAGACTACGTCTTATTTAAAATATAATCTTTTTATATTATCAGATAATATAAGACTACGTATTAATTAAAAATGTAGTCTTTTGGACATAATATCTTATAATATAAGACTACGTCTTAATTTAAAACGTAGTCTTTTATATTATCAAATAATATAAGACTACGTCTTAATTAAAAACGTAGTCTTCTTTTATTATCAGATAATATAAGACTACTTCTTAATTAAAAACGTAGTCTTTTTGATATAATATCAGATAATATAAGACTACGTCTTAATTTAAAACGTAGTTTTTTTATATTATCAAATAATATAAGACTACGTCTTAATTTAAAACGTAGTCTTTTTATATTATCAAATAATATAAGATTACGTCTTAATTAAAAACGTAGTCTTTTTTTATTATCAGATAATATAAGACTACGTCTTATTTAAAAACGTAGTCTTTTATATTATCAGATAATATAAGACTACGTTTTTAATAAAAGATGTAGTCTTTTAAATTATGAAAAATTATGAAAACGTAGTCTAAAATATTAGACTACATTTTTTACGAAAAACGTAGTCTTTTTTCTAAAACCTACCGTAGTCTATTCCACTATTTGTAGTAGTGAGTATTAAATGCTGTGTTCTCAAGTCAAGTAAACGATAGCTTTGATGCATGGAGTAGTTAGCCAACATCTTCATTAGTGGAGTAAGCTGTAGAATTTTGCTGCACATATGAAGCTGCAAGGAAAGCCTCTAGTTATTTCTGCTGCTTTGTAATTGATATCAATTTGAAAAGAAATTCATTGCTGGTCCACCCAATTTTATTAGGTTAAGTGGAAAACGAGGATATTGAAATTTATTCCGAGATGAGACCGTGATGCATTCAAGAGTCAAGACACAAGAGGATAAAGTTTCTATGTAGAGCATAGCATGAACACAGACCTTCTATATAATAATTAAAGATTTATGAGTGCCATGCCATCTTTTTACGTGCTAAGATACTTGGTTTCTATTGAAGTGCTTCAATAATTTTTTAAGGTGCTAATAATTAGGCAGCCAAACTTTCTAGCGATTTTTTTCTTGGTAATTATAATAGAGATTGAAGATCATTTGTTGAGGCTTATGGATTCAAATTAAGGACCTTGCAGGAAAGCTAATTTTAATTAAAATTTATTTATAGAGCTTAGTTTATCAAAAATGTAAATAAAATAATTTATTATTATGAGTTACTAACCACTACTCTATAAGACAAAAATTAGTTAAATTATTTATGCAAAATTAATTAGTATCGACTAAATGCATCTCAAATCAAGGATAATTTTTTAGCTAGAAATTACTATTTTTTATAGTAACTAAGGGTCTAAATTTGTGCATACAATAAATAGACTTCAAAGAGATAATTAAGTTTTAATATGTAATCTTTAGTTATAGTAGAAAATTTTACTCTACGAGAGATCTAATTGTACCTTATTCAATAATAGATGATTTATTAATAAATGAGCTTGTTTCAAATCAAGTTAATGACAGTTAATTCTACTCAAGTAATCGGCTATAATGTAGAAAGATATCCTCCATGACAGGCTATGTAATGCATTTTATTATCTATTGCTATCTTATTAATAACATGATCAATTTTTCTCAAGTTAGCTGTGGATATTTTTAAGCATCTTTCCCTAAACTTTATAGTCTAATTTGCTTAGTAATCATATTTCTAAATCAAAAGCTCTTTAATTTTGGTAGACCTCTATTTTATTAACCCTTTTTCCTTGAATCATTTGATTGTAATTGATAAATCCTACTCAACCCTACCTCCAATTGATCGATTACGTATTTAATCGAATCATAGCCAATTACACCAATTGAACTATTTTCCCTGCTTTTGAATCTTGATTCATTCATGATCCAATTCCATCAATTGATCAATCTTAAGCTCAATTGGACAACATTCCATATGATTCTATCAATTAATCTTAATGGGCTAACTAGAATCCAATCCACTAACTCACTCTAGTTCTCTTATAGCTTCATACCCATTCCATCTCCATCCAAATTATTTGTTCTCTTGTAAAGTCAAGCAAAGGATTAACCTTACTTGAAGCTAGCAAATCCATTTCAAAAGTTGGAGGCTGAGCTTTATGCATGGCAGGTTGCATTATCACAGCCCAACTCTTGCATTATCATGGCCCAACTCTCCTTCACTTGCAGCAATCCTAATCCTTCCAAGAAGATAGCCACTCATTGAAGCCTTTAATGGCTATTTTATGGCAAGGAGAGTTCTCTTTTCTAGTAAGCATCTTCTCTTCAAACTAATGTAAAGAAAAGTAGATAGCTTCCAAGAGTAAAAATAAGAGTTCAAGTAGCATAATTTGTGTTAGGAGAAAGAATATATTTTTATGCCTATAGCCCATTTCAATGGTGTTTAAAGGGACAGACCCATTACAACAGAGAAGGCAAGAAGGGAGGTTGGGGGAGGCTATGAAAGGTCAACTACCTAGTGGTTCAAAATTATGTTAGTAATTTCATGATTCGAGCAATTCTGAAAGTACATTCATTTTATTTGGGTTAAAATCTAAGTTGAATCTATAAATAATCAAGAATTATGATGGGTCAATATGTGTGATTAAAGTCTTAATGGCATGCTGTCATTTATCTACCATGACAATGAAAACTAGAAAAAAAGGTTTTTTGTAGGAAATGGATAAACCATATCTACAAGACCCAACAAATTGAATTATTATAGAAAACTTAAAAAAATATAATGTGCTCTGCTAGCATGGTAAGTGGCTATGAATTTGTGTTTATTTTACATCATAAACCCTTTCTATAAATCAACCCAATTCTTTGAATGCAACCGTCTGACTGAAACCACTAATCCTACATGTTAGGTTCTACTACATAAGATTTGGATAAAGAAAATATCTTGTTAAGCCATTCCAACAATTTTTAGCATAATATAATACTGCTTTACATCTGTGCCGATAAGCTTATGTTACTTACATTGCATGTAGGCTGACTAGGTATATTTCCAAGCTTAGTCATCTTCTTGATGCACACTTAACAGGGTATTAAGATACCTTAAAGGAGTAATAGGTTATAGTAGCCATTTTACTAATGGCCCTACAATTCTTGAGGGGTATATTTAATACTATCAGGGAATCATAGACTTAGACAACACTAAATTTATAAGTAGATGTAGATTTAATTTGAGTGGTACTTTTATCTCTTAAAAATTAGCTAAGTATTATTACTTGATCCACTATTGAAGTTAAATTAGCTATTTTTTATGTACAATGTAGTCGGGAAGAGTGGCTTAAAGAACTGTTCATAAATCTTCCCTCCTTGGTCAAACTAATTCAAGATGTCTTAGTTACTATGACAACTAAAGTAGTTATAGATAGGGCTAATGGTAATAAACATAATGAATAGAGTATAGTAGGTTTGTAGAATTGAGGTATAATTATATCTCGAGAAAAATAATAATGTTGCTTTGAATTATATTAAATATTAACAGAGGTTCTTTTTTAAAGAGAGTAGAGGGGAGGAAGCAGATTCATGTAGTCGACCCCATGTAGTTGGAAAAAAGCTAAATGAGTTGAGTTGAGTTGATTAACAAAGGTTCTTTGAGGAACTTCACCAGTCAGAGAGGCAGGAGAACAATTAAGTTGCTTCCTATGACGCGTGCCAATCTCCCATATCAACACAATCACATTTAAGTTGTAGTTCTACTCTTATTACAAAACAAATAAATATAATTTCTACAGACCATACTGAGAGCGAGGTGACTGACACAAATTTCAGTATTTCTTCTACTATTAGAATGCAAAAGAGATAGGAAACAAGCATTAGCTACATTTCAGTAATTGCCATCTTAATTTTCAATTCCTGGCAGTCCTGCCAATGATATCGGAAGCAGTACTATTTAAATGACATAAACCAGATGGTCCCCTTTAGAAATAGGATAGTTCTTCTCGAAAATATTAGGATATATGGTTGCAATACAGTCGGGCGATCACACAACTCTGGCGCGAGTCAAACCCGAAGCATCTGAGTACAAAATTTACGACAAGGTATCCCATTATGCCAAATCCAGGAGGGTTGCAAGCGACAGCAGAAGCAACATAATCAGCCGCAGCATTGGCTTCCCGATAAATATGCTGAATCTGAAATGCACTAGTAGACTGAAGAGTGACTAAAATGTCTTTAATCAGAAGATTAAGGCCAGAATAGGAGTCCCCCTTCCGCGTAATCCATCTAATAATCGTAAGGGAATCACCCTCAATCCTGGTTGAGCAGGACAGTCTCAAAGAACTTGGGCACCATGTCGTTGGAATATGATACCAGTTAGTGCTATTAGCAATGGTAAGGCCAAAAATATTATATATCCACTTCCAATAGACTAAACCAGCACAACACAGGTATGCTCAAAGGCAATCATAGTTTTAATGTAGATCAAAAGTACATTTGAAGCATTTTCCAATGCCGATCACTAGCAATATATCCAGCCATTTATCATTGCATGATCTCAAATTAATAATGAATGTCAGTGGACCTCCTTTTGCCTGAATTTTTGGAGCCTATGTTATCTAAAAATTTTGGGTTCTTAGTGCGAGATATTACATTCTAGATCCCAAAGAAGACGTTGGATTCTGGTTTATAGAACTATTATAATTTTTATTTACCAAACATGTTTTGGCAGATATTTTATATTTTTATAAAAATAAAAATAAAAATAGAATTGTTAGCAAAAATTAAACACAACATAAATTTCACCCTTATAATGAGTGATTTAAAGTCACTTTTGAATGATGAATGCAACGACCATTTTGGACAATCGAGTGAAAATTTTTTCTGAAGGAATTTTTAGTATATATCCTATGTCAAGCGTGGCTCAGGTCTTTCGCATGGACAAAACCTTGTTTATATTGCATGACCAGGTGTAGAAGTGCGACTGGCTATGAGAAACATGCAACACTTGTCAAGTAAATGATGCTCCATTCTCAAGTCAAGTCATGAGCCATTAGCTGTTATCCCTACAAGTCAAGCAAGCCATGCATGGACTTGATCTTTATGTGGTAGGGACCAGCGATGACCTCCATGCCAGGCTTTTGCTAGAGGGCTTCCGCCATCCACATGGTTCTATCTAAAGCTGAATGTACTCTTAAAGGATCTATCTACTTATGGTCCCATAAATTTTCTTAGATAAGGAACCGATGAGACTTGGACTTAGGACTCTAGGGAGAAAACAAACGTTACCCAAGCATCACGACAATGCGATGTCAGAACGAGTGGACAAGAATTTTTGGGCGGAACGTAGCCTGCAGGCTACGCCTAATATATATATATATATATATATATTCTCCAGACGTACCCTTCACCTTCAGGTAATAAAACGTCTCCTCTCTTTGTTTTTGTTTTTTCTCTTTGAGAGAAATAAATGCTCCGTCAAGTCTTCTCCGAATGAAATAGGTGGTCATGATTATCTTCATGGGTCAAGCAAACCGTAGAATTTTGCTGCATATGAAGCCGCAAAGAAGTTTCCAGTCATCTGTGCTACTTTGTAATTGACGTCATTTGAAAAGATATTCATTGATGATCTATCCAATTTTATTAGATCAGTGACAAAAAAATAAAAATAAAAATAAAAATAAAAGTATTAAAATTTATTCCAATGAGATGAGAGGAATAATTATGATAGTATGGATCGATAACCCTGCGTTCAAGATGCGAGTTATCAAATTTCTAGGTTAGTGGAGGGCCATTTAACAAAGACGCAATTTTTGAACGGTGAACTGGAGGAAATGATTCTTCCAAATTTTATTAATGGTGGCATTTAACAAAGAGGCATTTGATATCTCTTATTGTCTCATAATCCAAATTACGTGATTATATATATCACATCCTACAAGTAACAGAGAATCATTTAAGGATGCCCATCCAGAAAACTTCATGCATATTGATTAGCTTTAACAACAAACGGAGGGGCCATGGACAAGATACTACAAATCTGTTAAATACTACATGGTCATGGAGGGGTACACAATCGGCGTAAAACAATGGAATAACACAACATGGAAGTGGAACGAACTGAGGGCTAAATGGTAGCTAACATTGTATGATGGCAAAAGATAAGGTTAGGATGGCACAAGGAACTTAAATCTCCTCGCCCGATCTATTGATGGGCGAGTGCAAGGAACTTAACTGGGCCGAAGATGAGGATAGGGACTAGCCCAGGGTCCCAGCCATGGAAGCGACCATGCACTACTAGCCGCATGCCAAGCTTGTCCCAGTCTTCCTGCATGCAGGAAGACTTTTCATGAAACATTCCTACATCGTTCGCCCGCCATGCTCCCGAATCGGTGATCGGCCCAGGGTGCAACGTGATACGATCGTAAACTCTTAAAATAAATCCTAAAAGTATCCAGATCTGCTAAAATTCATAATCAAATGATATTATCATTTAAATTATATTCACATAACATCATAATAATAGTAATACTAGTATATCTACAATCACCTACATATGAGACTTCTAAGATTGATCTTCTAAAATTCTGAATCTACTAAAACCCAATATTTGAGCATGTATCTCTTGTTTTGTTCATATGAAATAATCATATTTATTTTCTATCACATTTCATGCAATACATATTTTTAATTATGATATCTTTGGACAGCAATAAGTGCATACTTTAATTAGCATCTAAGCTTGGAAAGCTTGGAATGTGTGTGGGTGAGAGAGAGAGAGAGGGAGAGAGAGAGGGAAACTAAATATACTTAGCTATGTCACTCTCCTTTGATTATTAGAAAGTAAAGAAACTAGTCAAGAGTGTACATTATGAATAACCAGCCATGATATGGATAGATGACAACAATTACGAGCCAAGCATATAGGCTAGGCCAAAGTTTCAATGATGCAACTTTTGGTCAGATCGCCAACTTAACAAGTTTATATGTTAATAATTTACAATAATCTTGGGTATGACTATTTAATCTAACACTCATAACAACAACAGTAACAAATCCTTAATTTCAAACTAATTAGAATTGGCTATATAGATTCTTTTTCTTTATTATATTTAATTTAGAGTTACATTTTTTTAAGATGTGAAGAATTAATTTTTCTTTATTACTTTCATATAATATTTGATTTACTGCTATCTCTTTTTTCCTTCTACATATATCCAACTACTTTACATTGGTGCATCTCTAAGCCTATATTGTAAATATTTAAACCATCTAAGTAGTCCTCTCAATTTATTCTCAATTAGTGCTAGCTTCATTTTTTTATAAATAATTTTATTTCTTATTCTATCTTCTATAATCACATTTTTATTTTAGAATTCTCAATTCAGCTATATCCATCTTGTGTACATGTAATATATTGGCTACCCAACATTCTATCCCATAAAGCATAGTTGATTTTATGATTATCTTATAAAATTTCTTCTTTAATATGGCAGTTATTCTATTATATAATATTTTTGTTGTATTTTTTATTTTATCTAAAATCTCAATATTTTTCTCTTATAAATAATCGATCCTAAATATAAAAAATGATCACTTTTAAGAATTTTATGATTTATTCTACATTCATCTTTATTTCTAATTATACTAAATAGCATTTCGCATATTTTTTTCTTTATCATATTTAACCTAAAATTTTTAGATTATAATGCATTTCTTTATAATTCTAATTTATGATCAACAATAGCTTTAGTTTTATCTACTATTAATATATCATTTGCAAATAATATGCATCATCGAATATTATCTTAAATACGTATAGTAATCTCATTCATAACTAATGCAAAATGTATGAATTAAGAATAAGTCTTTGATGTAAACTTATTATGATTCAAAATTCAATAGTACTACTGTTAGTAGTTCTTATACTAGCAACTACTTTATCATGCATACCTTTTATTATGTTAATATATGTAATGAATACTTTTTTCTTATTTAGCACCCATTATAAGACTTTTTAAGAGACTCTATCATATGCTTTTCCTAAATTAATAAAAATTATATAAAAAAACTTATTTCTTTTCTTTATATATCTCTATTAACCTTAGAAGAAAAAGGAGCTTTTATAGTCAACCATTATGGCATAAAACTAAATTGATTCTCTAATTTTTTTTTCTATTATATTTCAATCTATGCTTAATTATCCTTTCCTAAAGTTTTATAGTGTGATCTATAAGTTTAACATCATGATAATTAGAACAAATTTGAATGTTATCATTACTTTTATAAATTGAGATTATAGTGCTATTTTTCATTCATTAGGCATCTTTTTAGTCTGTAAGATGATGTTCAATAAATGTCACCAAAGGTACTCCTACAACATTAAATTATTTTCAAATCTGGATGGAAATTTTGTTGGATCCCATTGCTCTTTTTATTTTTATTTTTTTATTTTCTCTTTAACCTTAAAAATCTCGATCCTATGAATAAATATGGTATCTTTATCCTTAATAAAACTAGTAAGGCATTCTAAATTATCTACACAACTTTTATCAATAATTTATTAAAATAGTTTCTCCATAATTTTTGATTTTGCCCCCTTTAATCAAAACTTTTTTATCTTCATTTTTAATGCAGTTAATCTAAATCATATTTATAATTTTCTTTTTCTTAGTCTTACAATCTTATGTATACCATTTCCTTCATCTTTAGTTTTTAACTTGCGATATAACTTTTCATATATATGCCTTAAATCTAACTTTAGATACTATTATTTTAATTTCTTTTTTAGCCATGTTATAATTTTTGTATATTTTTAGACTTCTACATTTAAATACTTTTCTATAGCATTCTTCTTTAGTCTTAAACCTTAATTGAACTTTCTTAGTCCATCATTAAGTTTCTCTACCATATGGTTCCTTTTTTTTTTTTTGACTCTTTTGATACCTTTGTAACTACTTTTCTAATACTATTAGTTATCTTTTTGGATATAGTGTTGACTGCCATAATAATGTTATCTTTGTCAAGGCACCATAAATTCATCATCCATTAATGTTAGCTCTAGTGGTGATAGCCTTCATGATGTTGTTCAACGTAAAGATAATGGAGTTGTTGATTCTAGCTATGCATTATTTCTGGTAAGCTATGGAGTGACCTATTCTTAAAATTTATGAACATGCTTTATGAATGGAATTTGATGGCGCCAAGAAACCTTCCTCGAACGCCGGGGATGACGGACGTCTCCCTCCTCGAAGTCCTGCAAGAAAAGTCCCCGGGGACCGGTGGCGCCGGTGGGGACCCTCCGACGATCAAGTCAGTTCCTTGGGCTCAGACAAAGAACCGCTCCAGCGAAGAGGAGCTGAGGCGGTTAGGGTTTTTGCAGGGAGAAAGAAAGCTCAGAAAAACCAGGGTTCAGTTGAGGAAGGCGGAACCTGGTAGAGATAGGCTCTTCCATGATGCGGCGAGACAGAGGAGGCCGACTGTCATAATCAGTCTCTGGCAGGTGAGTGATTCGACGGCTGAGCTCCTCCAGCTTTTGGTTGTACTCCTCGAATCGACGCTCAGCTCGATGGGGCATCCGGCCATCAAAGGAGCCCTCCCTCGAAGATTCAGAAGAAGAGCGGGGGTGGCGATGCCGGCGCGGGCGCTCCGCCTCCTTTCCGTGCCGCCGTTTAGGGGAGACGCTGGCATGACGAGAAGGAGACCGGGGCCTTTTGGATGTTTCATGGTGATGCGGCTTGGCCGGAGATCGGTGGTGATGATCCGCAGGAACTGGCGATCTCCGACGGGAGGAATGCTGGCTAGGCTGCACCACCCCAGGGGCAGATAGGTTGGGTTCTAGTTGCCGAAAGGCTGCTTGCTGGTGCTGCAGGCCTTGAACCACCGCCGCCAACGACTGGACTTGCGTGGCCAGGGCAACGAATCGATCTTCCTGGGGTTGCGGTGGAGCGGAAGCAGGGACGTCATTCTGCGGAGTGGCAGGCCCTGCCCCCCGGGGATCCGGAGGCTCCGGGAAACAGGATGCGAGAGCCGGGGGGGCCTCCGCGGGTGGATCAGCCCCGCAGCGCTGCCCCCCAGCGCGACCGGCTGAAACTCCTTTCGTTCGAGTCGTTACCATGGCCTCGAAGCCCTGAAGACAGGAGAAGAAGAAAGCTTCTGGTTTGGCATCTTTCTTGCGCTCCCCCTACCTGGCGCGGAATCTTCATTGCTGCATAACACAAGTTAGATTGTCAGAACGGTAAAAAAAAAAAAAAAAAAAAAAAGAAGAAAAAAGAAGAGGAAGGAAGAAAGAAGAGCAGAGTTTCTGACTAAGTATGGAGAATTTACCCCGCTGGGAGACGAGACCCGCCAACTCAAAGTTGTCCTCCGCTAACAGTAGGGTGTACCGGGGGATCTCGGCGGTCAGCAATACCCCCATCGCCTCCCGGTCCCCAGGCTGAATAGCCGCGACGTTCCCTCGGAGGTCGGGATCCCCCCACCGGGGCCGGACTTGGTCAATATTGGCAAAAAAGAAACGGGGTTTCCACCCCTTGATTGACGAAGGCAAAAGAAGCTTAAGGACCCTATTGGGTCGGGCTGAAGCACCCACCATCCCTTTTGGGACCGAAGAGAGTAGAAATTGCGGAATAAACTAACCCTAGGAGTAATACCTAGGCGATGACAAAGGATGACAAAAGCGCTGATTACCCGACAAGAGTTCGGGACTAGCTGGGAAGGGGTCAAAGAATAGAAGTCAAGGAGAGCAATGAAAAAAGGATGGAAAGGAGGACGGAGGCCTACCTGTAGGCAGACCTCGTAGAAGGCTACACGACCGGGTCGGGAGGAGATAACCCGGTTGTCGGGGGTCGGCAGGAATAGGTTGATCTCCCGAGGGATCCGATAACGGGCCCGGATCCTTTCCAGATCCGACCGCTCATCGAGGAGGCTACCCCCCCGGGGGATTCCTCCACCCTCGAGGAGGTCCCGACCCCCGGCCGGCGGCCCCTCAACGGAGCTCCACCGGCGGCCCCACCGGCGGCCCGTCGCCGGGCCAAGGGGACGTGGTCCTCTGAATCAGAGGACCACTCGATTGGAGGAGAAGGAGAAGGAGTCTGAAGCCTCACGGAGGGAGGACGGTCTTCGGAACCGTCCTCCGAGGTCCAGGAAGGTAAACTCATGAATAAAGAGAATTAAACCGAAAAAGGCTGACCTGGGAGAGCAAAGAAAGCTGGACGCAAGCTCGCAGGTTGCAGGAGCACTGGGAGAACAAGCGACGAAGAAGACGATGATGGGGGTAGTGCGGCGTCAGTTCATCCCCCCCTCGCCTAGCTTTGTTGGGTTTTCAAAATGTCCCGCCATGTCCCGTCGGCCACGCGGCCCTTTGCCATACGCCGGCTTGCCTCGAGGAGTGCCCCGGCGCGTGGCGCGGTGCGCCCCCAACCGATGGTGGGGCCCCCACTGATGTCGCCGTAATAAGAAGAAATCATTATGCGCCTTTTCGCGCGGACTTCGAAGAGCTGATCCTCACTTTCGAGGGCGATCGTGGCTGGCATGGTACGGAAGGCCGTCTCTTTGCATCCCCCGTACCGTCCGCATAAAAGGCAAGGCTGGGGATCAGCCACGTGGGAAACGCCCCTTGAGCCTCATCGATGGGACCCGCTTCGCCCCAGGGGCGAGGGGGCATCTGATATGACTGATCCCAGCATCGTCAGAAAAGGTAACGGGGTCCACTGCCATCTCCCCACCCCCGGCACCCCCTCGGGGCCGGGGGTGGGGTCATCATTTCTTAACCCCGGGGCCCCCAGCGGTCCCGGGGCGCATCGTCATTCCCTCATCCCCGACACCCCCTCGGGGTCGGGGGTGGGGTCATCATTTCTTAACCCCGGGGCCCCCATCGGTCCCGGGGCGCATCGTCATTCCCTCATCCCCGACACCCCCTCGGGGTCGGGGGTGGGGTCATCATTTCTTAACCCCGGGGCCCCCACCGGTCCCGAGGCGCATCGTCATTCCCTCATCCCCGACACCCCCTCGGGGTCGGGGGTGGGGTCATCATTTCTTAACCCCGGGCCCCCACCGGTCCCGGGGCGCATCGTCATTCCCTCATCCCCGACACCCCCTCGGGGTCGGGGGCAGGGTCATCATTTCTTAACCCCGGGGCCCCCAGCGGTCCCGGGGCGCATCGTCATTCCCTCATCCCCGACACCCCCTCGGGTCGGGGGTGGGGTCATCATTTCTTAACCCCGGGGCCCCCACCGGTCCCGGGGCGCATCATCATTCCCTCATCCCCGACACCCCCTTGGGGTCGGGGGTGGGGTCATCATTTCTTAACCACGGGGCCCCCACCGGTCCCGGGGCGCATCGTCATTCCCTCATCCCCGACACCCCCTCGGGGTCAGGGGCGGGGTCATCATTTCTTAACCCCGGGGCCCCCACCGGTCCCGGGGCGCATCGTCATTCCCTCATCCCCGATACCCCCTCGGGGTCGGGGGCGGGGTCATCATTTCTTAACCCCGGGGCCCCCACCGGTCCCGGGGGCATCGTCATTCCCTCATCCCCGACACCCCCTCGGGTTCGGGGGTGGGGTCATCATTTCTTAACCCCGGGGCCCCCACCGGTCCCGGGGCGCATCGTCATCCCTCATCCCCGGCACCCCCTCGGGGTCGGGGGTGGGGTCATCATTTCTTAACCCCGGGGCCCCCACCGGTCCCGGGGCGCATCGTCATTCCCTCATCCCCGCACCCCCTCGGGGTCGGGGGCGGGGTCATCATTTCTTAAACCCGGGGCCCCCACCGGTCCCTGGGCGCATCGTCATTTCCTCACCCCCGGCACCCCCTCGGGGTCGGGGGTGGGTCATCATTTCTCAACCCCGGGGTCCCCACCGGTCCCGGGGTGCGTCATCATTCCCCATCTCCGATATCCCTTCGGCATGGGGTCATCTGCGATCAACATGCAACTCAGCTACCAAGGAAGACGACAACCTTCAGGTTGCATGCCCCTGTGTGTGACCATGCCTTGCCGCAGCGTACCATTCAGTACTTTCGTGACTGTGCCCCGTTACGGAGGGCCATGCCTCATAATAAAGTTTGGCGCGTTGCATGCCCCTGTGTGTGTGACCATGCCTTGCCGCAGCGTACCATTCAGTACTTCCATGATTGTGCCCCGTTACGGAGGGCCATGCCTCATAACAAAGTTTGGCACGTTGCATGCTCCTGTGTGTGTGACCATGCCTTGCCGCAGCGTACCATTCAGTACTTCCGTGATTGTGCCCCGTTACGGAGGGCCATGCCTCATAACAAAGTTTGGCGCGTTGCATGCCCCTGTGCATCGCCATGCCCCGCTATGGCGAACAGCTCGCTAGATCTAGCAGTGGAGCCCAGTCATATCAATCAGCGACAGTACGACAGAGATCTTCCAAGGCCGCGGGTCATGGTATTCAGACAAGTATAAGAGACACATACTCACGCTGTAAGTGGGACTGAACCCTGGTTTTTCTGAGCTTTCTTCCTCCCTGCAAAAACCCTAACCGCCTCAGCTCCTCTTCGCTGGAGCGGTTCTTTGTCTGACCCAAGCCACTGACTTGATCGTCGGAGGGTCCCCACCGGCGCCACCGGTCCCCGGGGACTTTTCTTGCAGGACTTCGAGGAGGGAGACGTCCGTCATCCCCGGCGTTCGAGGAAGGTTTCTTGGCGCCATGGTAACGACTCGAACGAAAGGAGTTTCAGCCGGTCGCGCTGGGGGGCAGCGCTGCGGGGCTGGTCCACCCGCGGAGGCCCCCCCGCTCTCGCATCCTGTTTCCCGGAGCCTCCGAATCCAGGGGGCAGGGCCTTCTGCTCCGCAGAATGACGTCCCTGCTTCCGCTCCGCAGCAACCCCAGGAAGATCGATTCGCTGCCCTGGCCACGCAGGTCCAGTCGTTGGCGGCGGTGGTTCAAGGCATGCAGCACCAGCAAGCAGCCTTTCGGCAACCGGAGCCGAACCCATCTGTCCCTGGGGTGGTGCAGCCTAGCCAGCATTCCTCCCGCCGGAGATCGCCAGTTCCTGCAGATCATCACCACCGATCCGGCCAAGCCGCATCACCATGAGGCATCCAAAAGGCCCCGGTCTCCTTCTCCACGCCAGCGTCTCCCCTAAGCGGCGGCACGGAAAGGAGGCGGAGCGCCCGCGCCGGCATCGCCACCCCCGCTCTTCTTCTGAATCTTTGGGGGAGGGCTCCTTTGATGGCCGGATGCCTCGTCGAGCTGAGCGTCGACTCGAGGAGTACAACCAGAAGCTGGAGGAGCTCAGCCGTCGAATCACTCACCTGCCAGAGACTGATTATGACAGTCGGCCTCCTCTGTCTCGCCGCATCATGGAAGAGCCTATCTCTACCAGGTTCCGCCTTCCTCAACTGGACCCATACGACGGGACTACGGACCCCCTGGACCATTTGGAGAGCTACAAGGTGCTCATGCAAGTTCAAGGGGCCACTGACTCACTCATGTGTGTTGCTTTCCCGGCTACCCTGAAAAAAGCTGCCGGGCTGGTATTCTCGCCTGCCGCCACGAAGCATCGACTCCTTTCCGCCAGTTGGAGAGGGCTTTTTGGCCCACTTTGACGCCTGCCGGAAGATCCCAAGGGTGGCAGACAGCCTGTTGCTGTGCAGCAGAAGAATGGCGAACCCCTGCGGGACTATGTTGCCCGGTTTCAAGGAGGCCGCCTTGGAGGTATATAACCTGGAGGACTCGGTGGCAACCTTGGCTCTGAAGCGGGGGCTCCGCCCTTCTCGCTTCGCATACTCCCTTGACAAAAAGCCGCCGGGTTCCTACTCCGAACTTTTGATCCGCGCCCAGAAGTACATCCGGGCGGACGAAGCTGACTTTTCCCGGCGTAAGGCCGGCGGGGGTATACCCCGGAAGCCAACCCAGCCAGAACCTGCGGAAGCCCGCCCCAGGAGGCCGAGCCTCCTCGCCGACCAGACAACCGTCCTCGACCTCCTGCACCGAGAGACGGGCCTTACACTCCGCTGCTTGCTCCGATATCCCAGATCCTGCTCGAGATCGAAGGGGAGTCCTACCTGCAACGCCCTCCTCCCATCAACCCGAAGATCCCCCGGAACAAAAATCTCTACTGCCGCTACCACCGGGACCATGGCCACAACACCGACGACTGCCGACAGCTGAAGAAGGCCATTGAAGACCTCATTCAGCAAGGCCACCTGAGGAAGTTTGTCCAAAGGAACAACCCGGGAGCCCCTGGCCCGTCAGCGCCTGCGCACCGGCAATTGATAACACCCCGACGGAGAAGACTGTGGCGATGATCTCCTGGGGGGCAGGAGGCCCGGCAAAGAGACCAAGGGGAGAGGGAGGAGTGGAAACTGTAATTCCTTTTTTCGAAAAGGATTTGGAGGGGGTTGTAAACCAAGATGATGATAGCGTCGTCGTATCCATGACGATTGCTAAACATCCTGTAAAACGAATCTAGTCGACAGTGGAAGCTTCGTAGATGTTTTGAACTACGACGCCTTTGTTCGCATGAATCTGTCGCATGATCTACTTCGACCTGTCGTCACGCCTTTGATGGGATTCACAGGAGATTCTGTGAGGGTCGAAGGGGAAATTACTCTTCCCGTAACAGCTGGAACGGCTCCGTGCCAGAGCACTGTCTTATAAAATTCTTGGTAGTCCGTGTGCCCCTGGCGTACAACGCAATTCTTGGGAGGCCCGGGCTCAACCTCTTGGACGCCGTCATATCCACCAAGCGGCTCCTTGTGAGATTCCCAACCGCCAGAGGGGTCGGCGAGATGCGAGGAGAGCAGGGCCTACCGGCGCTTTGCTATCACTTGGCCCCCAGTCCCCAGGGGCAGCCCCTGCACCGCCGCGCACCAGCACCTGAGGCCCTTGACCCGCGAGACCTGGAGAGGAGGGGGGAACCGGCCGAGCGGCTGCTCACTTTCCCCCTCGGGGAGGACCCCACGCAGACGGTTCCGATTGGAGCCTCACTTCCGGACGAAGCTCGTGACCGCTCCTACCTTTCTGCGGGCCAACGCCGACGTCTTCGCTTGGTCAGCATCCGACATGCCCGGATCCCGGAGGAGGTGATTACACATCAGCTCAACATTCGACCAGAGTGCCGGCCCATCAGGCAGAAGAAAAGGAGTTTTGCCCCGGACCGGCCAGGCTGTTGACGAGGAGGTGCGGAAGCTGTTGGCGGCTGGCCACGTCCGCGAGGTGCGCTACCCGACTGGTTGGCGAACGTCGTGATGGTTCGTAAGGCCAGTGGAAGCTGGAGGATGTGCGTGGACTTCACCGACCTCAATAAGGCGTGCCCAAGGACAGCTTCCCGCTCCCCCGAATCGACCAGCTGGTAGACGCCACCTCCGGCATGGGACGCTCAGTTTCATGGATGCGTTCTCGGGGTATAATCAAATCAAGATGAGCTCAGCAGATGAAGAAGCAACCTCCTTTGTCACAGAGAAGGGGATCTACTGTTACAGGGTGATGCCCTTTCGGACTGAAAAACGCCGGGGCCACTTACCAAAGATTAATGAACAAGGTTTTTGAGAATCAGCTGGGGCGCAATATGGAGGTATATGTGGATGACATGCTGACCAAGAGTGCCCATGCAGAAGACCATGTAGCAGATCTCGAGGAGACTTTCAACAATCTGCGCCGGTACCGGATGAAGCTCAACCCCCACAAATGCGCCTTCGGAGTGGCGGCTGGCAAGTTCCTGGGTTTCATGGTGACCCAGCGCGGGATCGAGGCCAACCCCGACAAGATCAGAGCCATCCTGGAGATGCGGCCTCCGGTCAGCAAGAAGGAGGTGCAGCGCCTGACGGGGAGGGTGGCGGCCTTGAGTCGTTTCATGTCAAGGTCGGCGGAGAGGTGCCTACCCTTTTTCAAGGCGCTGCGCAAGATCAACGGCTTCGAGTGGACGAAAGAGTGTCAAGGCTCCTTTGAAGAATTGAAGCAGTTTCTCTCACTCCTCCGCTACTGTCCAAGCCTGAAAATGGAGAGGAGCTCTTTTTATATCTGGCCGCTTCCCCCGAGGCTGTTAGCTCCGTGCTTGTGCGCATGGATACCGACGGAGCCCAGAAGCCCATCTACTATACCAGCAAGGTGCTCCATGACGCTGAGACCAGGTATTCAAAAACTGAGAAGATTATCTTCGCCTTGGTGGTCTCTACTCAGCGCCTCGGCCTTACTTTCAAGCCCATCCCATCGTGGTGCTTACGGACCAGCCCCTGCGAGCTATCCTGTCTCGCCCCGACACCTCCGGCCGGCTGGCTAAATGGGCCATCAAGCTAAGCGAGTTCGACCTGTCCATCCGGCCAAGATCAGCCATGAAGTCCCAGGTGTTGGCGGATTTCCTAGTCGAGTGCTCCTGGACCAGAGAAGGACGTGGAGGAGGCGCGACCGGAGAGTGGGACTCTCCTCATCTGGGAGGTGGAGGATTGGATCCTGCATGTAGATGGAGCGGCAAACTCTCAAGGGAGCGGAGCCGGACTCATTCTCGCGAGCCCGGAGGGAGACGTGGTGGAGTATGCTCTCAGATTCCAGTTCCCGGCGACCAATAACCAGGCGGAGTACGAAGCCCTGCTGGCGGGGATGAGACTAGCCGAGGAGCTGGGCGCGGGGCGCTTGAGGGCCTTCACGGACTCTCAACTCATTTCTGGACAAGTCGCTGGGGAGTACGAGGCTAGGGACCCCCATGTCCCGCTACTTGAGCAAGGTGCAGTCCCAGGCGTCTCATTTCTCTTATTTCCGTGTCAGCTATATCCCCAGAGGGAGAATGCCAGGGCTGACGCGCTGTCTCGCTTGGCCACTTCGGTCGACGGGACGTTGGGGAGAACATATGTGGAGCACCTACAAGTCCCAAGCATTGAGGCCGCGGATGAAGCGTTGCCAGTGGAGCGGAGCCCTCCTGGATGGACGCCTACATCCGGTACTTGACCGACGGTACTCTCCCGGGGACCCCGCTGAGGCCAAGCTGCTCAAACGAAGGGCCCCGAGATTCTTGATGATGGACGGGAAGCTTTATCGGAGATCCTTCTCATATCCGGTCCTTAGGTGTGTGGGGCCAGCAGAATCAGATTATATCCTTAGGGAGATCCATGAGGTGTATGCGGGAGTCACCTGGGGGGCAGAGCCCTAGCATACAAGGCCCTACGCCAAGGGTATTTCTGGTTGACAATGAAGGAGGATGCGGCCGAGCTTGTCAAGAAGTGTGATAGCTGCCAACGTCATGCCAATATTCAGCGACAGCCAACCTCTCACCTAACTCCTCTGGTGGCACCTTGGCCCTTCGCCCAGTGGGGCATGGATATCTTAGGTCCATTTCCCCCGGCCTCCGGGCAGCGGAAGTTTCTCCTGGTGGCGGTGGATCACTTCACCAAGTGGGTCGAAGCTGAGGCTCTGGCCAAGATTACCGAGAGTAAAGTGAGATCTTTCTTCTGGAAATCAATCATATGTCGGTTTGGGCTGCCACGCACTCTAGTCACTGATAATGGCCGACAGTTTGACAATGCGCCTTTCCGGGAGTTCTGTTCCGAGCTGGGTATTTTTCAGAGGTTTACTTCCGTCGGGCATCCTCAAACCAACGGGGCAGCTGAAGTGATCAACCGAATCATCCTCCAGGGACTGAAGTCTCGCTGGATGGCTGCAAGGGACGATGGGTAGAGGAGCTCCCCAACGTGCTATGGGCCTATCATACAACGCCTCGAGCCCCCACTGGCGAAACGCCGTTCAGCCTAGTTTTTGGCTCTGAGGCTGTCATCCCTGTGGAGATCGGGGCACCCAGCCCCCGGGTGGAGGCTTACAGTGAAGAAGGTAACCCTGACCAACTGCGAGCCAACCTCGACCTGGTGGAGGAAGTGCGGGACAGGCGCGGCTTCGAATGGCAGCCTACCGGCAGCGGGCTGCGAAATACTACAACGCACGCGTGCGCCCCCGGACGTTCCTACCAGGAGATCTAGTCCTCCGACGGGCGGAGTCTCAAAGCCAACTGAGGGAGGCAAGCTAGCCCCTAACTGGGAGGGGCCTTACCGGATCACCGAGACGCTCCACCACGGGGCTTATAAATTGAAGAACTTGACGGGACACCACTTCCTAGGACATGGAATGCGGATAACCTCCGCCGGTATTACCAGTAATGTATCCCCCTTTCGTATTAAACATCTCCGTGTTTGTTTGGGTGTTCACCCCTTATTCAATGCTAACAAGATTCAATTCTAGTTATCTGAATCTTCTCAAAGCCCTGCACCAGCCAGGCATAAAGCCCAGTGTACCACTGGCAGAGCGGTGTACCACCGGCTCTCAGCAACAAAAGCCCGGCACTTCGTCGGCACTCAAAGCCCTGCACCAGCCAGGCATAAAGCCCAGTGTACCACTGGCAGAGCGGTGTACCACCGGCTCTCAGCAACAAAAGCCCGGCACTTCGTCGGCACTCAAAGCCCTGCACCAGCCAGGCATAAAGCCCAGTGTACCACTGGCAGAGCGGTGTACCACCGGCTCTCAGCAACAAAAGCCCGGCACTTCGTCGGCACTCAAAGCCCTGCACCAGCCAGGCATAAAGCCCAGTGTACCACTGGCAGAGCGGTGTACCACCGGCTCTCAGCAACAAAAGCCCGGCACTTCGTCGGCACTCAAAGCCCTGCACCAGCCAGGCGTAAAGCCCAGTGTACCACTGGCAGAGCGGTGTACCACTGGCTCTCAGCAACAAAAGCCGGCACTTCGTCGGCACTCAAAGCCCTGCACCAGCCAGGCGTAAAGCCCAGTGTACCACTGGCAGAGCGGTGTACCACCAGCTCTCAGCAACAAAAGCCGGCACTTCGTCGGCACTCAAAGCCCTGCACCAGCCAGGCATAAAGCCCAGTGTACCACTGCAGAGCAGTGTACCACCGGCTCTCAGCAACAAAAGCCCGGCACTTCGTCGGCACTCAAAGCCCTGCACCAGCCAGGCATAAAGCCCAGTGTACCACTGGCAGAGCGGTGTACCACCGGCTCTCAGCAACAAAAGCCCGGCACTTCGTCGGCACTCAAAGCCCTGCACCAGCCAGGCATAAAGCCCAGTGTACCACTGGCAGAGCGGTGTACCACCGGCTCTCACAACAAAAGCCCGGCACTTCGTCGGCACTCAAAGCCCTGCACCAGCCAGGCATAAAGCCCAGTGTACCACTGGCAGAGCGGTGTACCACCGGCTCTCAGCAACAAAAGCCCGGCACTTCGTCGGCACTCAAAGCCCTGCACCAGCCAGGCATAAAGCCCAGTGTACCACTGGCAGAGCGGTGTACCACCGGCTCTCACAACAAAAGCCCGGCACTTCGTCGGCACTCAAAGCCCTGCACCAGCCAGGCATAAAGCCCAGTGTACCACTGGCAGAGCGGTGTACCACCGGCTCTCAGCAACAAAAGCCCGGCACTTCGTCGGCACTCAAAGCCCTGCACCAGCCAGGCATAAAGCCCAGTGTACCACTGGCAGAGCGGTGTACCACCGGCTCTCAGCAACAAAAGCCCGGCACTTCGTCGGCACTCAAAGCCCTGCACCAGCCAGGCATAAAGCCCAGTGTACCACTGGCAGAGCGGTGTACCACCGGCTCTCACAACAAAAGCCCGGCACTTCGTCGGCACTCAAAGCCCTGCACCAGCCAGGCATAAAGCCCAGTGTACCACTGGCAGAGCGGTGTACCACCGGCTCTCAGCAACAAAAGCCCGGCACTTCGTCGGCACTCAAAGCCCTGCACCAGCCAGGCATAAAGCCCAGTGTACCACTGGCAGAGGTGTACCACCGGCTCTCAACAACAAAAGCCGGCACCCCGTCGGCACTCAAAGCCCTGCACCAGCCAGGTAAAGCCCAGTGTACCACTGGCAGAGCGGTGTACCACCGGCTCTCAGCAACAAAAGCCCGGCACTTCGTCGGCACTCAAAGCCCTGCACCAGCCAGGCATAAAGCCCAGTGTACCACTGGCAGAGCGGTGTACCACCGGCTCTCAGCAACAAAAGCCCGGCACTTCGTCGGCACTCAAAGCCCTGCACCAGCCAGGCATAAAGCCCAGTGTACCACTGGCAGAGCGGTGTACCACCGGCTCTCAACAACAAAAGCCGGCACCCCGTCGGCACTCAAAGCCCTGCACCAGCCAGGCATAAAGCCCAGTGTACCACTGGCAGAGCGGTGTACCACCGGCTCTCAGCAACAAAAGCCCGGCACTTCGTCGGCACTCAAAGCCCTGCACCAGCCAGCGTAAAGCCCAATGTACCACTGGCAGAGCGGTGTACCACCGGCTCTCAACAACAAAAGCCCGGCACCCCGTCGGCACTCAAGGCCTGTGCCAATCAGGCATAAAACCCGGCTAACCGCTGGCGGAGCGGTGCACCAACGATTCTTCACAGCCAAGACCCGACACCCTACCGATCGAAACAAAGCTGAGTCCCACGGGCATCAAGCTGTGCGCCAGACTAACACCAGGTCCGATACTTGGCCGGGCATTACGCTTACGGCTCCGAGGGAGCCTACCGGCTGATCCCCGACCAGCGGCGCCCCCGCCCCCAAGATTCAACCCTACCTAGCCCTAATTCGCGGGTCCATGTAGCTAAGGCAGAGTGGCGCAGGTGGGAAGGTGTCCCCCGGAGTCATCGGGACGAATAGATTCGTGGGGCCACATATCAATTGATGAAGTTAACAATAACACGAAGATCATCATAAAAAGTATTTTCATTAACTAGGAACTACAAAACTCCGACGTAGTCGGGCTTACAAAAGAAAAGCAAAATCGCAGACGCAGACTCATGGCTCTCCCGGTGCGGGCTCATCATCGAAAGAAGTCTGGTCTGACAATTCGATCTCCAGGGTCGGGGGAAATTCAAATCCCTGGCCACCCTCTCCTTAGCATGCTGGAACCCGTCGAGGTATACGGCGGCCGAAGCTTCGGCCAGGTCGTCTGCAAAATGCTCAGATGCCTTGTATTCTTCAACAAGTCCAGCAGCCCAAGCCTTCTCCGCAGCAAGGGCCTCCGCCGTGGTTTTTTCAGCCTCCCGAGCATGGCTTATCTCCTCTCGGGCGCGGCTCAACTCTTCCTCACGACGCAGGTCTCCTCCCTTGCCACTCTAGCTTCCTCCGCCGCCGCACCCGCTCGGTCCTCGGCCTCCTGGAGCGCTGAGGTTAAGTCAGAGATGTGCATGTCCCTGGCCATGACCGCGCTCTCAGCCTCCATCATCTGAGAGAGCGCCGCGCGCGTGCGATTGGCCTCCATTTCCGCCCGGCTCATGGCGGCCCTTACCTCGCTTGCACAGGCATCCTTGACCGCTTCCAGCGCCCTCTCTGCCTCTTCTGCGCGGCGCTGGGCCTCCTCGGCCTCCTTCTGCGTCTCCCGCAGAACTTTCTTCCCCCCGTGGATAACCTCCCTAGCGGCCCTCAGGGAGTGCGCGATCTGCACACAGGCTCAGGTCAACATAATGTATATATATAGGAACAGTAAAGGGAAAGGAACGAGGGATTGCTTACCTTGACCACTGCGGCGTAGGAGTCCCGAAAGAATGCGCCCGCCCCCAGATGGCTGAGATCTTCTATGATCCTGAGATCAAAAACCGGACCCAGGGCCTGCTCGGCCCAACGGCCGTCGTCCAAGGAGTCCCGAGGCGGCCTGGGCGCGCCCTCGCCTCCCTCGCCGTTCCTGAGGTCCCCGGCTCTATGTGTGGACCACTCCCGAGTGGCCCTTCGGGGGACGGGCTCGCGGGGCCAGATGGTCCCTCGCCCCAGTCCCTGGCGGCGTCTGACGGAGTGCTCTCTCGAGGACCGGGAACTCCCCGGTTCGCACATACGCCCCCACTTCTGGTTCCTCGGCGGTGGCTCCCGTAGTCGCCCCACCTCTGGTGGAGTGTCGGCCGTAAGGTCGACCTCCGGTATGGCTGGGGCATGTGGCGGAGCCGGGGGTGGGGAGACTGGCGCCGGGAGGGAGGCCCGGACCACCAGGCGCTTCGGGGCTGGGCCCGCTGGTCCCTGGGCGGCCCTTCTCGGGCCCTTTTCTTGGCAGCCTTTACCACTTTCGCGGTCGGAATCTTCATTGCTGCATAACACAAGTTAGATTGTCAGAACGGTAAAAAAAAAAAAAAAAAAAGAAGAAAAAAGAAGAGGAAGGAAGAAAGAAGAGCAGAGTTTCTGACTAAGTATGGAGAATTTACCCCGCTGGGAGACGAGACCCGCCAACTCAAAGTTGTCCTCCGCTAACAGTAGGGTGTACCGGGGGATCTCGCGGTCAGCAATACCCCCATCGCCTCCCGGTCCCCAGGCTGAACAGCCGCGACGTTCCCTCGGAGGTTGGGGTCCCCCCACCGGGGCCGGACTTGGTCAATATTGGCAAAAAAGAAACGGGGTTTCCACCCCTTGATTGACGAAGGTAAAAGAAGCTTAAGGACCCTATTGGGTCGGGGCTGAAGCACCCACCATCCCTTTTGGGACCGAAGAGAGTAGAAATTACGGAATAAACTAACCCTAGGAGTAATACCTAGGCGATGACAAAGGATGACAAAAGCGCTGATTACCCGACAAGAGTTCGGGACTAGCTGGGAAGGGGTCAAAGAATAGAAGTCAAGGAGAGCAATGAAAAAAGGATGGAAAGGAGGACGGAGGCCTACCTGTAGGCAGACCTCGTAGAAGGCTACACGACCGGGTCGGGAGGAGATAACCCGGTCGTCGGGGGTCGGCAGGAATAGGTTGATCTCCCGAGGGATCCGATAACGGGCCCGGATCCTTTCAGATCTGACCGCATCATCGAGGAGGCTACCCCCCCTGGGGATTCCTCCGCCCTCGAGGAGGTCCCGACCCCCGGCCGGCGGCCCCTCAACGGAGCTCCACCGGCGGCCCCACCGGCGGCCCGTCGCCGGGCCAAGGGGACGTGGTCCTCTGAATCAGAGGACCACTCGATTGGAGGAGAAGGAGAAGGAGTCTGAAGCCTCACGGAGGGAGGACGGTCCTCGGAACCGTCCTCCGAGGTCCAGGAAGGTAAACTCATGAATAAAGAGAATTAAACCGAAAAAGGCTGACCTGGAGAGCAAAGAAAGCTGGACGCAAGCTCGCAGGTTGCAGGAGCACTGGGAGAACAAGCGACGAAGAAGACGATGATGGGGGTAGTGCGGCGTCAGTTCATCCCCCCCCTCGCCTGGCTTTGTTGGGTTTTCAAAACGTCCCGCCATGTCCCATCGGCCACGCAGCCCTTTGCCATACGCCGGCTTGCCTCGAGGAGTGCCCCGGCGCATGGCGCGGTGCGCCCCCAACCGATGGTGGGGCCCCCACTGATGTCGCCGTAATGAGAAGAAATCATTATGCGCCTTTTTGCACGGACTTCGAAGAGCTGATCCTCACTTTTGAGGGCGATCATGGCTGGCATGGTACGGAAGGCCGTCTCTTTGCATCCCCCGTACCGTCCGCATAAAAGGCAAGGCTGGGGATCAGCCATGTGGGAAACGCCCCTTGAGCCTCAGCGATGGGACCCGCTTCACCCCAGGGGCGAGGGGGCATCTGATATGACTGATCCCAGCGTCGTCAGAAAAGGTAACGGGGTCCACTGCCATCTCCCCACCCCCGGCACCCCCTCGGGGCCGGGGGTGGGGTCATCATTTCTTAACCCTGGGGCCCCCAGCGGTTCCGGGGCGCATCGTCATTCCCTCATCCCCGACACCCCCTCGGGGTCGGGGGTGGGGTCATCATTTCTTAACCCCGGGGCCCCCACCGGTCCCGGAGCGCATCGTCATTCCCTCATCCCCGACACCCCCTTGGGGTCGGGGGTGGGGTCATCATTCTTAACCCCAGGGCCCCCACCGGTCCCGGGGCGCATCGTCATTCCCTCATCCCCGACACCCCCTCGGGGTCGGGGGTGGGGTCATCATTTCTTAACCCCGGGGCCCCCACCGGTCCCGGGGCGCATCATCATTCCCTCATCCCCGACACCCCCTCGGGGTCGGAGGGGTCATCATTTCTTAACCTCGGGGCCCCCAGCGGTCCCGGGGCGCATCGTCATTCCGTCATCCCCGACACCCCCTCGGGGTCGGGGGTGGGGTCATCATTTCTTAACCCCGGGGCCCCCACCGGTCCCGGGGCGCATCGTCATTCCCTCATCCCCGACACCCCTCGGGGTCGGGGGTGGGGTCATCATTTCTTAACCCCGGGGCCCCCACCGGTCCTGGGGCGCATCGTCATCCCTCATCCCCGACACCCCCTCGGGGTCGGGGGTGGGGTCATCATTTCTTAACCCCGGGGCCCCCACCGGTCCCGGGGCGCATCGTCATTCCCTCATCCCCGACACCCCTCGGGGTCGGGGGCGGGGTCATCATTTCTTAACCCCAGGGCCCCCACCGGTCCCGGGGCGCATCGTCATTCCCTCATCCCCGACACCCCCTCGGGGTCGGGGGCGGGGTCATCATTTCTTAACCCCGGGGCCCCCACCGGTCCCGGGGCGCATCGTCATCCCCTCATCCCGACACCCCCTCGGGGTCAGGGGTGGGGTCATCATTTCTTAACCCCGGGGCCCCCACCGGTCCCGGGGCGCATCGTCATCCCCTCATCCCCGACACCCCCTCGGGGTCGGGGATGGGGTCATCATTTCTTAACCCCGGGGCCCCCATCGGTCCCTGGGCGCATCGTCATTCCCTTATCCCCGACACCCCCTCGGGGTCGGGGGCGGGGTCATCATTTCTTAAACCCGGGGCCCCCACCGGTCCCGGGGTGCGTCATCATTCCCCATCTCCGATATCCCTTTGGCATGGGGTCATCTGCGATCAACATGCAACTCAGCTACCAAGGAAGACGGCAACCTTCAGGTTGCATGCCCCTGTGTGTGTGACCATGCCTTGCCGCAGCGTACCATTCAGTACTTCCGTGACTGTGCCCCGTTACAGAGGGCCATGCCTCATAACAAAGTTTGGCGCGTTGCATGCCCCTGTGTGTGTGACCATGCCTTGCCGCAGCGTACCATTCAGTACTTCCGTGATTGTGCCCCGTTACGGAGGGCCATGCCTCATAACAAAGTTTGGCGCGTTGCATGCCCCTGTGTGTGACCATGCCTTGCCGCAGCGTACCATTCAGTACTTCCGTGATTGTGCCCCGTTACGGAGGGCCATGCCTCATAACAAAGTTTGGCGCATTGCATGCCCCTATGCATCGCCATGCCCCGCTACGGCGAACAGCTCGCTAGATCTAGCAGTGGAGCCCAGTCATATCAATCAGCGACAGTACGACAGAGATCTTCCAAGGCCGCGGGTCATGGTATTCAGACAAGTATAAGAGGCACATACTCACGCTGTAAGTCGGGACTGAACCCTGGTTTTTCTGAGCTTTCTTCCTCCCTGCAAAAACCCTAACCGCCTCAGCTCCTCTTCGCTGGAGCGGTTCTTTGTCTGAGCCCAAGGAACTGACTTGATCGTCGGAGGGTCCCCACCGGTGCCACCGGTCCCCGGGGACTTTTCTTGCAGGACTTCGAGGAGGGAGACGTCCGTCATCCCCGGCGTTCGAGGAAGGTTTCTTGGCGCCATCAGAATTATATTGTTCCGTTGAATTTTTTGATGTTTTTTGTCTGCATTGTTGAAGACATGTCAAACTGCTGAGTTCTCCATTTCTTTGATGCGTGAACCAAATTTTTGGGAGAATGAGGTGCTCGCTTTCTTCCATCTAGTGTTTCCCTAGTTAGACTGAGATCTAGAAGGCTCATATGATCATGTCAAAAGTCTCATATTATTCTGTTGTTGTCTATCCTTAGCCTGAGCTATGCATTACCTTCCATATATGCTGATAAAATTTGCATGAGTTTCAGGAGCAGCTGAAGCTACTGACATTGCAGCTGGCAAGAGTAAAGGATTTGCCTACACCTAAAATTGGAAGTCTCCAAGCATGGGAATTAAGCTCGAGCAAATGCTGCTGCTCATGCAAGTTGGTGATTCGAGCACAATTGATTCCACATTAACATCATCTCAAGAACGAGATATAGTGAAACACCAAAGCCATTTTTTGGGGAGACAAGAGTATGCCTGTTATCTGCTTTTCAAATACTCAATGTTTTGTTGACCAAAAAGATATATATTTGTTTCTCTTATTTGGTGGCATGAGTTTAATAGAGTTGATGATATTGGAATAGAAAGGCATCCATCACCTAGAGCTCACTTTGTATGATTTTGCTAAATTAGCTTATGGGCTTTGTTATGGTTATGCTGAAAACTATTCTTTCATATCTACTGACTTCAATATACAAAAGTTTGCAATAGTTATTTTGTGCTTGGTCTGCAAAATTTTTCATCATGCACATGAATCTCAAGAAGCAAGTGATGTGCTGACATGATTGTTCTTATTTAGGCATGGAGACATACATTTAAGACTCGCACCAACTCTGCTTTTCAGTGTGATACAGGGTCATGCTTTTCAAAGGTCTATCCATGTAGAATTGAAGTCTATATAAATTCACAGATAATCAAGATTTTGCAGTCTGGTACATGTTGGATGGCACCTGCCATTCTAAAACTTGACAAAGTTGGGCTTGAATGAGTGCTAAGGTAGCAATCTAGCTGTCTGGCATGCATTTAATCACGTAACCGGCATGGGCCATACTGACTGGAAATCAGTCTAAAGGCTTCCAACACTTCTTTTTCTTTTGTAAAAAATAATTCCCCCATTGTTTTGAGCAAAGAGGCATGTTGAGAACTTCTTAGTTTAGAGCAGTAGGGATGCAAATTAGTGCCCACTAGATGTGGTCTTCACAGAATCTAGCCTAATCAACTTCATCTTCCATGAAAAAATTAGGAAATAATCCATTTTAACATTTTCTTCCCTTTTTCTGCAATATTAGATTCTACTACTTTTTTTTTCTAATGTCAGGTGAAATACAACCTGTCTTTCAGGTTTGTTGATTTTCGTGGGTGCCTTTAATTAGGAAATGGGTGCTTGTGGAGAGGATTGCATTTACAATGTGTTAAACAATGGCTCATAATCTTTCTAGTTATGCACCGATTGGCCAAGACACGTTAGCATGATGGGGTAAGGCAAACAAGGCAATGACATAAAAAATTTGAAGTAGGACATAGGTTTGGTAGCTGTCATGAGCGAGCGGATCTAAGCGAATCCGGACGCGCAGCAAATTTGACAATGCATGCTAGAGCAGCAAGTAGGAGCCTGCCAAATGCATGGGCGTGCTTAGATTTGACAGCCCGAGGCAAGAATAGCAGGCGGGCGAGTGTGGCGCGCAAAGATAAAAACCCTAATAGATTTTGTAGCCAGTGGGCCTTTCTCTCAATAAGGAAGAACTAGAAACCTTCCATTAACGTAGGCAAATTGCTGAACCACGTAATTGTTCGATACCTTTGTAACTACTTTTCTAATACTATTGATTATCTTTTTGGATATAGTTTTAAGTGCCATAATAATGTTACCTTTGTCAAAGCATGTACCATAAATTATCATCATCCATGAATGTTAGCTCTAGCGATGATAGCCTTCATGATGTTGCTCAACATAAAGATAATGGAGTTGTTGATTCCAGCTATGCATTATTTCTGGTAAGCCGTGGAGTGACCTATTCTTAAAATTTATGTGCATGCAATATGAATGGAATTATATTGTTCAGTTGAACTTTTTGATATTTTCTGTCTACATTGTTGAAGACAAGTCAAACTGCTGAGTTCTCCATTTCTTTGATGCGTGAACCAAATTTTTGGGAGAATGAGGTGCTCGCTTTCTTCCATCTAGGATTTCCCTTGTGAGACTGAGATCTAGAAGGATCATATGATCATGTCAAAAGTCTCATATTATTCTGTTGTTGTCTATCATTAGCCTGAGCCATGCATTACCTTCCATATATGCTGATAAAATTTGCATGAGTTTCAGGAGCAGCTGAAGCTACTGACATTGTAGTTGGCAAGAGTAAAGGATTTGGCTGCACCTAAATTTGGAAGTCTCCAAGCATGGGAATTAAGCTTGAGCAAATGCTGCTGCTCATGCAAGTGGTGATTCTAGCACAATTGATTCCACAACATCATCTCAAGAACAGGGATACAGTGAAACACCGAAGCCATTTTTTGGGAGACAAGGTATGCATGTTATCTGCTTTTCAAATACTCAAATGTTTTGTTGACCAAAAAGATATATTTTTGTTTGTCTTATTTGGTGGCATGAGTTTAAAAGAGTTGATGATATTGGAATAGAAAGGCATCCATCACTTAAAGCTCACTTTGTATGATTTTGCTAAATTAGTTTATGGGCTTTGTTATGGTTATGCTGAAAACTATTCTTTCATATCTACTGACTTCAATATACAAAAGTTTGCAATAGTTATTTGTGCTTGGTCTGCAAAATTTTTCTTCATGCACATGAATCTCAAGAAGCAAGTGATGTGCTGACATGATTGTTCTTATTTAGGCATGGAGACATACATTTAAGACTCGCACCAACTCTACTTTTCAGCGTGGTACAGGGTCATGCTTTTCAAACATCTATCCATGTAGAATTGAAGTCTATATAAATTCACAGATAATCAAGATTTTGTAGTCGGGTACATATTGCATGGCACCTACCATTCTAATTTTTTTTATATGATAGTTATTTTATATTATAATATTTTATTACATTTTTAATTTTATCTAAAATCTCAATCTCTTCTCTTTTATAAATAATTGATCCTAAAAATAAAAAATAAATACTTTTAAAAATTTTAGGATTTACTTGATATTCATCTTTATTTCTAATTATACTAAAATTGTATTTCATGCATTTTTTCTTTGTCATACTTAACTTAAAATTTTTAGATTATAATATATTTCTTTATAATTCCAACTTATGATTAACCATAGCCTTAGTTTTATCTACTATTAATATATCATTTGCAGATAACATGTATCATAAAATATCATCTTGAATCTATTTACTAAACTCATCCGTAACTAATGTAAAATATATGAATTAAGAACAAATCCATCATGTAATACTAATATAATTTAAAATTCAATGATATTACTATTATTAGTTCTGATATTAGTAATTGTTCCATCATATAGGTCTTTTATTTCATTAATATATGTAATGGGCACTTTTTCTTATCTAATATCTATCATAAGATTTTTTTAGAGACTCTATCATATTCTTTTTTTTTAATCAATATAAACCATATAAAAATCTTGCTTCTTACTTCCTTCTTTATATTTCTTTATTAATCTTCTAAAGAGAAAAAGAGCTTTTATAGTCAACCTTCTTGGCATAAAACTGAATTGATTCTCTGATATTTTTATATTATATTCCAATCTATGCTTAATTATTCTCTCCTAAAGTTTTATAGTGTGACATGTAAATTTAATATCATGATAATTAGAATAAATTTGAATATTTCCTTTATTATTACAAATTGGATCTATATTTCTCTTCTTCAATTCATTAGACATCTTTTGTCTTTAAGATGTTATTCAATATATGTCTCCAAAGGTACTCCTTTATGATTTAAACATTTTCAAATCCTAATCAAAAGTTTATCTAATTCTATTGCTATTATTATGTTTATCTTTTTCATAGCCTTTTTAGCTTTAGATATCCTAATTCTGTGAGAATTCATGATATCTCTATCCTTAATAAAATTAGTAAGGTATATAAATTATCTATATAATTTTTATTTAATAATTTATTAAAATAATTTCTCTAATTTTTATTGATTTTGTCCTCTTTAATGAGGAAAACTTTTTTTATCTTAATTTTTGATGCATTCAACTTGAATCATATTTTTGGTTTTTCTTTTCTTAATCATGCAATTTTATATATTATTCTCTTTATCTTTAGTTTCTAGCTTGCAATATAACTTTTCGTATGCCTTAAATCTAACCTCATGTACTATCATTTTAATTTCTTTTTTAGCCATATTATATTTTTATGTGGTTCTATATTTTTATATTTAAATAGTTTTCTATAACACTCTCCTTTAGTCTTAAACATTAATCAAACTTTCTTATTCCATCGCTAAGTTTCCTTACCAATATTGTTCGTTTTTTTGACTCTTTCGATACGTTTGTAGTTTTTTAATACTATTAATCATCTTTTCTGATATAGTGTTGAGTGACAAAATAATTTTATCTTTGTTAAGGAACCACAAATTTGTCATCCATGAATATTAGCTCTAGTGATGATAGCCTTCACGATATTGTTCAACATAAAGATAACGGAGTTGTTTATTCTAGCTATGCATTATTTCTGTTAATATATTGGAGTGATCTATTCTTAAAATTTATGCACATGCAATATGAATGGAATTATATTGTTCAATTGACCTTTTTGATGTTTTCTGTTTATATTGTTGAAGACATGTCAAACTGCTGAGTTCTCCATTTCTTTGATGCGTGAACTGAATTTTTGGGAGAATGAGGTGTTCGCTTTCTTCCATCTAGGATTTTGCTAGCAAGACTGAGATCTGGAAAGCACTTATGATCATGTCAAAAGTCTCATATTATTCTGTTGTTGTCTATCATTAGCCTAAGCTATGCATTACCTTCCATATATGCTGATAAAATTTGTATGAGTTTCAGGAGCAGCTGAAGCTACTGACATTGCAGCTGGCAAGAGTAAAGGATTTGTATGTACCTGAATATGGAAGTCTCCAAGAATGGGAAGCTTGGGCAAATGCAGCTGCTCGTGCAAGTGGTGATTCCAGCACAATTGATTCCACAAAATCATCTCAAGGACAAGGATAGAGTGAAACACCGATGCCATTTCTTGGCAAGACAAGAGTATGCTATTATGCTTTTTAAATACTCAAGTTTTATTGACCGAAAAGATATATTTTTATTTTTCTTATTTGGTGGAATGAGTTTAATAGAGTTGATGATATTGGAATAGAAAGGCATCCATCACCTAGAGTTGACTTTGTATGATTTTGCTGAATTAGTTTATGGGCTTTGTTATGGTTATGCTAAAAACTGTTCTTTCATATCTACTGACTGCAATATACAAAAGTTTGTAATGGTTATTTTGTGCTTGGTCTGCAAAACTTTCTTCATTTACATGAATCTCAAGAAGAAAGTGATGTGCTGACATGATTGTTCTTATTTAGGCATGGAGACATACATTTAGGACTCGCACCAACTCTGCTTTTCAGCTTCATACAGGGTCATGCTATTCAAAGGTCTATACATGTAGAATTGGAGACTCTAAAAATTTAGAGACAATAAAGATTTTGCTGGCTGGTACATGTTGCATGGCACCTACCATTCTAAAACTTGACAAAAATTGGTCCTGAATGAGCGCCAAGGTAAAATCCAGTTGCCTTGCATGCATTTAATCATGTAACCGGCATGGGCCATGCTGACTGGAAATTAGTCTAAAGGCTTCCAACGCTTTTTTTATTTTGTAAAAAATAATTCTCCCATTGTTTCACTAAAGCGGTATGTTGAGAACTTCTTAGTTTAGAGTAGTAGACTTGTGAATTAGTGCCCGCTAGATGTGGTCTTCACAAAATCTAGCCTAATGAACTTCATCTTCTATGACAAAATTAGGAAATAATCCATTTAAACCTTTTTCATCCCTTTTTCAGTAAAATTAGATTCTATTATTTTATTCATTTTTTTATTAATGTTAGGTAAAATGCAACTTGCCTTTCAGGTTTGTTGATTTGCACGAGTGCCTTTAATTAGGAAATGGGCGCTTGTGGAGAGAATTGTATTTACGATGATTACTATGTATTGTGATCATTCAGTATCATTTTCTTGGCTATGATACATTGACAGGGTGCAATACCATGCCACGTTACCTCATTTTCTTGTGACATGGTGCAATACCATGCCACGTTACCTCATTTTCTTGGCTATAATACATTGACATGGTGCAATACCATGCCATGTTACCTCAAGTAGTGCAATGCACAATAATCAACATGTGTGTCTTTTCAAGAGCCCTAGATTTAGAATATTTTAAATAAATGAACCCCAACTGTATATGCCGTTATGCCTATCCATGTCGGTCCCTCTATGTGCTAGTCTTGTCCAAATGCTGGCTTGTGGAACAAAATCCTTGCTAAGAGTATATGGATAATAAAAACATCAGACACGCAACTACATTATAACCAAGGTTTGTAATACCGCTGGAACGGGATGGTAAAAATGATAATGTTACATTCTAGGAGATTTCTAGTACTGATACACGGTGCACTGGTAAGTTGTCGTTGAGGTCTGATTTTATAGGTTGAGCTAAGAAGTTTCTTGAGGATGTACCACATGAAAATGAAATGCTTAAGTTCACTTGGTAAAATCTTTGCGGGTGCACACCCAAGTCCCGAGTTTTTGTCTTTGCGGGTGCATACCCAGTAGTTCAATAAAGTACAAGATCAGTATGAGATTAATACGAGATCAATATGTAGTTAATATATGGCAGTTTTGGGCTAAATAGGATCGTTCAGCATGGTACCAGCTCAGTATTATTTTAAAATAATGAACCATAGCGAATCTATAGTATTACAACTCGATAAGTCCCGTATCGGACGGTTCGATAATAGTTCATATAAAATTAAATGTATTCCAAACTATAAGATTAAAATATAATCTGGATTATTGCTCAAAACTACATATATGAGAGCTCAAAATGTTCTTAAACTCTCTAGATTTTGTAAACAAGCTGTTTGTCAACATCTAGAGCTTGGCTTGAAACTAAATGGGCTAGCTTAAGCTTAGCTCAATTATAAAACAAGCTGAGCTAGAGCTAGTCCTGTCTTTGCTCATACTACATGCACAACCATGTTTATTATTATTATTATTATTATTTAGTTTTCCGATTGCCTAATTCTTCCTTTCGCGTGTACTTCTTAAAATATATATGACTATCACATTATTGTGATCTGCTGCACTTAAAAATATATTGTTGATTATGACACGTGCAGATGAAGGGTGGCCTTTGGGGGTTGTACTTGTTGGTTAATTACTTAAATGATTTGTTCATTCCATAGAATTCCCTTTAAGGAATTATTTTATTTAAAATTTGTGCAAGCTTATTTCACATATACAGTATATTCTACATATGTTACTTCTGTTTGGAGTTTTTTCTTCTATTTTTTCCTTTTCCTCATCCCTTTCTAATGAGAAATTATGTTATTTAAACGTTAGACAAAATTATGTCACATGTACATTATATTCTATATATACTGATTCAATAGATGGTTATTTTTGCACAAGTGTTCCAGATTGTTTTGGAAGTTTTCTTGCTCAGCATTGTCAGGATTGAAATTGAGTTATAAATTGTAAATGGATTCAGATTGGATTGAATCATGGATTAAGATTAAGGGTCATATGATTCTTGATATTAATGTATTGTTTGGTCAGATTTTACTTCTGCTTGCTTCATCTCGTTCTACTTGTCCCTAGCAACTGCACTAAAGAGCATTGTCAGTGTAATATGAAATCTGCTAAACAAAACTTGGTACCATTTGATTCACTGCAGGATTTATGTTTCTTATCATCCAAATTGTGATATGGGGAGCATTTATGTTTGATGTTGTTTCTCATCTCATGTAGTCAAATACTAGATGTTGCGAATGCTACTGAAGTTGAATTCCTTCACAAGCATCCAAAAGTCTTGTCAGGAGTATGAAATTTTGCTCTGCTCCAATAATCCTACACTTCATCGGTCTTTTTTCCTGGAAGTAGGTACTTTTTTTAATGCAATAGTGTGGGAGCATCTAAAATATTAACCAGTAGAGACATGACGTTTATTGCACTTTTTTTTTCCCTTTTCTTTTGAATAAGACTATGAAAGTATTGTTGGGGTATTCTAAGATGTCGATACCTTAATTTTTTTTTTAAAAAAAATTAGATATTATATCTTATGCTCAATGGATGCTTCTCATTTATTAGGATCATCTAGAACATGTCTATGAAATGACATGAATCATGGTTGAATGATGAGAGGCAATACAGGTGGAACATATAAACTGGCTGATCTAAATGTTGAAGCTAATGCAACCGGCGATGATGAGGATGACATCGACTGGGAAGAAGGTTGATTAAAGTTTTATATGTGCCTTTTATGAACCAGGCGAGCTCCTTTCGCTGCATTTACTCTATAAATATCAGATATACAAACTTGTTCCAGGGGGATGAAGCTTAATAAATGATGCTGAAGTATAACCAATGATCTTGCTTGTTACAAGCAAATTAGAAGTGTTATTGTATTGACTTCACGCATACCAAGTTCATGCTTGGTATGAATAACTTTGTACCGCTTCTGATTTGAGTTCATATTGGAGCTTGTCTAGATCTACACTTATATAAGCTTGACTTTTGTTAGGCCTTTTTTATTTTTTTATTTTTTTGAGTTTGTAATTTTGACTTTAATTTGCTTGTAACTTGATCAAAGCTACTTAAGAAGCGACTCGGCTCCTTAATGTTGGCGGCATGCTGAGGAAATCAAGGTGATTCTCTGAGTCGCAGGTGAGTGCATGCTTGTTAACTGAGGTTCTTTGTGAAATTTTGTCACTCAAAAGCTACCTTGACGTGTGTGCCAATCCACCATATCAACGCAATCACATTAACACTACTAGAGGCGGGACTTTTGGAGAAAAAAAAATTGAGCGACCGCCTGAGACGGTCGCGGAAGCAACCTTTAGCGACCGCTTGAGGGCGGTCGCTAAAGGCGGTCGCGAAAAATAGGAAAAAATCGGGCGACCGCTTGAGGGCGGTCACGGAAGGCACCTTTAGCGACCGCTTGAGGGCAGTCGCTAAAGGCGGTCGTGGAAAATAGTGAAAAATCGGGAAAATGATAGGGAAAAATCTAGCGACCGCTTGGGGGCGGTCGTGGAAGGCACCTTTCTAAAGGCGGTCGCGGAAAATAGGAAAAAAATCAGGAAAATAATAGGGAAAAATCGGGCGACCGCTTGAGGGCGGTCGCGGAAGGCACCTTTAGCGACCGCTTGAGGGCGGTCGCTAAAGGCGGTCGCGGAAAATAAGGAAAATCGGAAAAAATTGGGCGACTGCTTTAGGGGGGTCGCGGAAGGCTCTTTTGGCGACCGCTTGAGAGCGGTCGCTAAAGGCTAATTTTTATTACCTCTTCAGCTGGTTTTTATTAACGCTTGAGAGGGATGCCCTAATTGAAACCCTTCCCCGTGAGCTCCTCTCCGCTGCAAATCTGAGACTCCGTCGACGCCCGCGAGCTCCTCTCCGCCGTCAACCCCCGGACGCCGGAACCCTCCCCCGCCACCTTTAAAGCTCCTCTTCTCGCAACGCTCTTCCTCCGAAAGGTAAGATCCCTAATCCAAGAAGGGGGAGCTCAAGGTTAAGGTTCCATCTTGTTTTTCCATTTGAAGCAATGCTCTGTTGATTGCACCATCTTTCCAAAGTATTGTGATGGTAATCTTGTTTACTCTGCATTTGTTTAGCATTCGGCAGTTAAGTGGGTCTGTGGGTACCATTTTATTTCTAATATTGTTATGATTGTTCTAGTAGATCTACGTTGTGTCAAATGCGCTATCCATTGGCCTTAAAATGGGAGTTGAAGAAGATATTATTGTTTAAACTGTTTCCTGGATTAATGAAGATTAATTTTTACAGAATATTCTTGTTGGATATGCAATGTACATTCATGAAGCAAGGATGAAATCAGCCATTAATTGTCTGTTAAGATGTCCCTTTCCGGAAGAAAAAAAACATAAACCACATAAAACTGTTCCAGACCAAGTGTATATTATCCTTCCTGTTTCAGATTTTGTGTCAAGCTGGAAAATTCTTTAAGCAAGGCATGCCTTAGATATTGTGTTAATGGCATTCTACTTTCTGATACTGTCTGGTTTGCTGGAATTTTTCCTACTTTTGTTGTTCCTAGTGCAACTCCTAACAACAGATATATCATTAATTTCATCGTACTAGTTATCTAGCAGTAATTATAAAATGTTTTCATCACATTCTACATACTAGTAGAGTTTAGATGCTGTTGACTTTGCCATATTTTCTGGAAGTTCCACTGAACTAAATAATGCCTACTATTTGTTGAAGACCATGCTTATCATATCATGTACAATGATCATGTTCCACTACCAGTGGAATGCTAGATCTTTTACAACCCACATATCAAATAATGGCTTTTCTTCCTAGTGGAATTTTACGAATCTTAGCTTCTCATGTAAGGAGTCACTGGACTCTGAATATGGATAAAACATTTTGAGACACCACGGTGTAGGTCAAGAAGGGTTTCAAAGTATCCATAAACGAAGGCATAGAAAGAGGACAGGAAGACCTAAGTCAATTGGAAATAGTCATGAAGACGTTAGAAAAGCTTGAGATGACAAAAAAATTGCAGAGCTGAAACTATGGTTTGGACCAAGGCTTGGTAGTTAGGCATCTGGCCAATTACCAATCTCTTACATTGGAAGCATCTAGATCAATAGCAAAGGCTTAAGTTAGAACACAAAGGGAGCAATATTTGTAAGAAAAAGTCGGAATGTAGCTACCCGAGATTTGAGAAATGACTAGGGAAATGCAGTGCAAAAGATAAGAGCATTAAGAGTGACTGAATAGAGATTTAAGCTTTGCACCAATGGAATAAAATAGATAATTCCATCAGAGGCATAGGACTAATCATAACCAATAGCCACAATTAGATGGACAGGGCTGATGAGAATAAAGATACCAGTGACATAACCAAAAATGAATGCCTGCAATATACTCTGAATATTTACCAGTCTGATATTCATCCAACCAGGACAAAGCCTTTCATTCATTCAACCCAGCATTAGCTTGAAAAGTAGATATTCTTTGAATCAAGAAGTCATTGAAACCAAGTTATTTATCTACGTAAGGACCATTTGCAGACTACACACAGCCACAAGGCTTCTGTATTACATCAATGAATGCATTCACTTCATGTACTCCGATGGTAAAAATTGTAATTTCTTTAATGCAAAATGGTCAATTCTCATACCAAGTAACTGCCATGTAGAAAAAAGAATCATTTGATAACAAGCCACACAAAGCAGGCAGGCCTAGATGTTGTTACTTAGGGCTTATATGTTCCCTTGTTCAGAGGTTGTGCACTATAATATTACAAAGCATGATCAATTCACAAATGAATTAATCCCTCTTTTCTTTGTTGATTTTAATTTTGAATTTCATCCCTCTTTTTTCAGAACACAGGAGGTCAAGTGAAGCTAGTGAGGCAGACTTTTACCGGTGAAAGTTTTTGCTCTTTTTTCTTTTAAACTAATCTTCATTTTTTTTAATTTATTTGTCCGTGCATTGCCTAGCAAGTTATTTGTCCGTGCATTGCCTAGCAAGTTATTCATACTTTCACAGAAATACTTAGCGACATGGATAAGAGTTGGATTGATTTGCCAAATAGGACGTCTATTGAATATATAGAGGGGATTAAGCAGTTCATTGCCTTCACCAATGGATTTGATAGTGAGCACATCAGTTGTCCCTGTAGAAAATGTGCGAACCGTTATTACTACACACGAGATATTGTACGAGAGCATTTGATTCTAAATGGGTTTTTGAAGAATTACAAGAATTGGACTAGACATGGGGAAGATTATGTTCCTTATTGCAGAGAGGAAAGAGTTGAGATGGAGGTCGATGTTACGACAGTTGATCCGATGATCGTGATGCTAAATGATATTGCATGCGGGTTAGCACCCGAAGACAGTTGTTGTGAGACTGATAGGGTGGGTGGGAGTAATCCTCGCTCGGGTGCAGATGAAGAAGCATTAAGGTATTTTGAAATTCTGGATGATGCGCAGACCGAATTGTATCCTGGATGTACGAATTTAGTAAATTATCTTTTATTGTCGAGTTGTTACACTTGAAGGCTTTGAATCAGTGGACGGACACGTCCTTCGACATGCTGCTCCAGCTATTGCACAAAGTGCTTCCATTCGGTGCAAAGCTAGTTGAGTCCTACTACCATGCTCGCAAGTTAACTGAAAACTTAGGCTTCACATATGAGACTTTCGATGCATGTCCAAACAATTGTATGTTGTTTAGAAATGAGAATGCCGACCTCGATACGTGTATTGTGTGTAAAACTTCAAGGTGGAAGGACGATGGGGTTGGTCAGAATCGTCAGAGTAATTCGCGAAGTGTTTCGAATCGTGGGAAGCTTGTCGCTGTAAAGCAAGTGCGATATTTTCCACTCAAGCAAAGGCTAAAGAGGCTTTTTATGTCATCTAAAATTTCTAAATTGATGCGATGGCATGCAGAGCATGGTAGGGAGGATGAAAAGTTAACCCACCCAGTGGACTCCCCGGCATGGAAGGATTTCGACAAGAAACACCCGGACTTTGCCTTGGATAGTCGTAATGTGCGGCTTGGGTTGGCTGCAGATGGTTTTAGCCCCTTCAGGTCCATGACCGGGGCAACTCATAGTACATGGCCAGTGTTGTTGGTTCCGTACAATCTTCCTCCTTGGTTATGTATGAAGCAACCTTTTCTGATCCTATCCACTCTTATTGACGGACCAAGGGGCCCTGGGGATAAAATTGACGTGTATATGCAGCCTTTAATTGACGAGTTGAATGAATTATGGGCCGAAGGTGTGATGACTTTTGATTCTGAAGGAAATGAAATGTTCAAACTTCGCGCTGCATTATTATGGACAATCAATGACTTCCCGGCATATGCGAATTTGTCAGGTTGGAGCACGAAAGGGAATTTGCTTGTCCTTGTTGCAATCAGAGTAAAAAGTCAACCTGGCTAAAACATGGCAAAAAGTGGGCTTACACAGGTCACAGACGTTTTTTACCTCCATTGCATAGGTTCAGAAGGGATAAAGTGTCATTCGATGGCACTCGAGAATATGGTCCAACACCACAAATAATGACTGGGGTTGATTTGTTATCACAACTTGAACAAGAGCAAATACGCACAGTATATGATTTCCAAGATCTATTAGCCCCTCCATTGCCTGCTATTCCTGGTGCGAACAGAAGGCGAAGTCATAACTGGAAGAAGAAAAGTATTTTTTACGAGTTACCGTATTGGAAAGACAATTTACTGAGGCACAACTTGGATGTTATGCACATTGAGAAAAATGTGTGTGATAATATATTTGGACCCTTCTCGAAAGTCCAAAGATAGTGCCAATACACGTCGTGATTTGCAGGAAATGGGCTTGCGGAAACCACTACACTTACAGATGACAGAGTCTAACAAGGATGCTCCTTTGAGTAAAGATGCATTTCATTTCCATTTTGTTAAACGGCTATAATATTTCTCAAGCGTGTGAAGTAGATGAGAAACGAGGGAGTTGAAAGATATCATTTCATGACAATCACTAAAGTTGACAAGTTCAATTTACGTTGGTAAATTTCAACAAATATCGAGATGAGCGAGTAAGTAATGCATATTGGCCAGGCAAGCTGAGCAAGTTTACTATGTTATGTGGATCCTAACTGGCAAGTTGCAGTTAAAATGTCAAGGAGGGGGGTGTATCAAATTGAAGATAATGAGCCAGATATTGATGCATTTGCTCAGCAAGTTCTTGACCAAAATGACGTGATGAGGATGTCAACTGGGTTAGAGAGACAGTTGAAGGAGATACTATCGACTTGCATGACCAGTGAACTGTTCTCCTTTTTTTCTTCTCAATTTTGCTTAAGAATATGTTTTACTTTTTGTTTACGAATGGTTTTAGTTATTACTTGCAATTTATTTATCTTATGATACGTTAAAAAGATATGTCCGGACGTAAGAGGAGAGAGCATCCACACACGATGGACGAGTTTTTACATCATAGCCAGGCTCGTTCGTCGACAGGGCCTTCTCCATCTACAGACCATGATCCACAGACACCTGCACCGGCACGATTTAGATCTTCCCAGTCGACAGGGCCTTCTCCATCTACAGTTGGTGCATCGACCTCCGCACATACTGGTATAATTTCATTTTTATGTTTAACAATTATATAAAATAATTTTAGTTTTATTTAACTAATAAGTTTATTGTTTATAGCTTCTACTACGACGAGTTCATCTTCCAGTAGGGGTAGGGGCCCAGCTAGAGGGATTCCTTCATGGAATGCTGGTACCCGTTATGATGTGCAATTTGACGACACATTTCATCCAGTTGGAGAAGGGGCTCGCCCCTTTATCAGCCAGTTGGGGCATATGGTTCGAGACCCACATAGATTTCCCCTGACTATGCTTGATTGGACTGCTTTTCCTCAGGATACGATAGATCGACTCTGGGGGGAGGTTAAGGTAAGCCGCTGAGTTCTATCTTATAGCTTCAACGTTATTATACGATGTATCAAAATTTCTTATCCTAAAATTTCTTATCCTACGCAGGACAATTTGAGGTCATGTCCTGATGATTTTCGTCCAGTTTGCTTGGCAAAGTGTCGAAAGTTATGGAAAGACCACAAGAATAAGGTAAAGAAAGAGCATTGGGAGAAGAATGTGGACGACCCAGACCTTCTTCAGCGAGTCCCAAGGGGCATTCTCCCCGCACAGTGGCCTGAGTTGGTCCGGTACTGGTCGAGTGAGAAGGCAAGGGTGAGTAGTTCAACCTATTTTTTGTTAAATTCATATGAAACATTCGGTGTAAACTTATAAACACGACCCAAAATGAATGCAGGAAGAGGCAGAGCGAAATTCTCAAAATCGCTCGATGCAGGGCCCTACTCACAGGCTTGGGACTCGACACGTTACGCAGATCCGGCACGAGGTAAACAGTCACGTTAAACCATACGTATTTTGATTGTTGACGTAGTGTGTATTCATATATGTAGATGACATGATTTATCCTTCGACAGTTACGTGAGCGGGGTGCACCCACCGACCGGATGTCTGTATGGATGGCGAGTCGCAGTCTCGACCATCCTGAGGTTGCAGCTCTTGTAGTAAGTATTTACCTTTACGCAATACTTTTTTAACCTATTATGAGATTTATTGATTTACTATTCTAATTTGGTTGCTTTCTTGCACACAGGCCCAGTTTGAGGCTCGATTGGCCGAGCTGCCAGAGGAGGAGCGACAGGTAGTTGCTAGGCGGGATGAGATATTCCACACCATCATAGGCCAGGATGGGCACGGATACACACTTACATACGGCACAGGCATACCACGTTCGACTATCATGCGAGCGGAGTCATCCCAGGGCTCACGCATGCGAACTGACGAGGTGGCTGAGCTGATCCAGTCTCTTCACCAGCAGATGGATGCGCGTGTCGAGGATCTTCGGGTAAGGATGCAGGCTGCGATGCAGGCCGAGGTGCAGGCTCAGGTACAGGAGCAGGTGCAGGCATTTAAGGCGGAGCTACATCATCGACTAGCTCAGTCCCTATAGCTGATGATTCAGATCCACCGATTCATACTCAGGTTCATAATTGAAGGCATCTGTATTTAAATTTAATTTAATTACTTTTAAAATATATATTATTTATTTCTGTTGTTAATTATATACTATAATATTGTAGGCCCCAGACGCTGGCAGTAGTCACCAGGCGAGACATGACTCAGTTGGTGAGGGCTCAAATGAACATAATCGGGTATGAGTTTATGAATATGCTTGATCCAGTAGCATCAATTTTTCTCATTATTTCTGTAGTTGTTTTATGCTGCAAATGTTTTTCGTTGATTCAAAACACGATAGATGACAGTTTTATGCTGCAAATGTTCTTGGATATTTTTTTCTTTTCTTTCACATGAGGTCTATGTGTCTGGGACCATCAAATCAAGCATGTTTTCTTAGGTCTGCTTCTGGTACCAAGTGCCAACCCACCAGACCTACCACTCGGGTATACAATAAGATAGGAACCTTTTTCAAGTAGACAACAATCCAATAATTATTTTATAGCATTGTAAGTCCTTATACATTTAGATACAAACTGTGGTTACCAAACCAGCAGTAGCTCTCTATTGATATAAATTTCTCAAGCACCAAGAACAATGGTAGCTGACAACATCAAGAAAACAATGTTTGAAAAAAAACAATGCGAGAAGCTCCCTTTTGACGGTTGATCAGGCACATCAAGCGTCCGGCTGTCTGGCATTGTTCAAGTAGGAAATGAAACAAAGTTGCTAGATATTACATTTAACGAACGATTCACAAACATTTGATAAGAGGTTGGTTCAGAAATAACATAGGACAAGCAAAATAGTTTAGGTCCATGACAAGCAAAACAGTCTAGAATTCTAAAAATCTGTAGTTAAGAACAACAGTTCGGCTACATTACATTGACATATATATATATCCACAAGCGGCTTTCCAAGATCAAACCGTGGAATGTTTTCAAAGCCATTTCGAGACACACGGTTAAAAAAAAGCGCTCTCTCAGTAAGCATGGGGATATACGGCCACCCTACTTGCCCGGTGAGCTTGGGGGGCACAAGCACAGTGCACGGATGTGAGGCTGAGGCAACCACTGATGATAAGCGAATGCCTATCAGGGCAGGTATGGAGTGCAGGGAATGAGTCACAAACAGCCTGAACAGCAGGAGGCGTCAAGGCTGTGCACTGACTGATGTTGAGATTCACAAGACCTTCCTTGTCATCACTGTTGTTTCGCATAGGATCCCACAGCCCACACTTGCTCTTCACGCGACTATTCACCAGTGAATACATAGCCTTGTCGGTGATGTTCTTGCAATAATACAAGTCCAAGGATCTCAGTCACTGTAGGTGATGTTCTTGCAATAATACAAGCTTTAAGCCAATGCTAAGCCTTCCCATGGCTGTAGGTGAAAAGTACTTGGGATCGATTAACTAACTGCTGTACTCTAGCTCTGCCATCATATAGGTCCATGAAAATGAATGTAGATCAAATCTGTTTAATTATATTTATATTTTATTGATTAATAAATTTAATTTTTTGTTTCAGGTTGATTGATTGGTGCTGCATTGGGACAACTGTTTTCTTTATGTTTTTTTTTGTGAAAATTGTATTAGATTTTTTTTTTTTTTGGATTGTAAATCAAAGACGTTGCAGATTTATTAATATAAATAAATTGTTTTTTTTAGTTTATACTTTTATTGTGTATGTACAATTTAATTTTAATATTTAGTTTATATAATTTTGTAAAACAGGTACAGGTACCCAAACAAAAAAAAAAATCAATAACCAAAAACAAAACGAATTAAAAAAATAACAAAAATCACTATTAGCGACCGCCTAGGCGGTCGCAAAAGGCTTAAAAAGGTTGTCGCCTATACTTTTTTAGAACAGAAAATAGAAAATGCTAAAATTAAAAATATATAGTATTAGCGACCGCCTAGGCGGTCGCTAAAGGATTTCAGGCGGTCGCTAATAGTCAGAAAATAAAATAAAAAAATAAAAAATTTATAGTATTAGCGACCGCCTAATAGTCAGAAAATAGCAAAAAAAATAAAAAATATATAGTATTAGCGAACGCCTAGGCGGTCGCTAATAGTAAAATTTTTGCCCCGTCAAGCGGTCGCCAATACTATAGCGACCGCCATTGGCGGTCGCTAAAAGTCTTTAGCGACGAGTTTCTGGCGGCCAGCACGTGGCGGTCGCTAAACGGTCGCTAAAAACTATTAGCGACCGCTTTTTAACTTTTAGCGACCGCCTATGGCGGTCGCTAAAAATGCTTTTTCTACTAGTGTAAGTTGCAGTTCTACGCCAATTACATTGAAAATAAATATCACATCTACAGACCATACAGAGAGTGATCGGCTTAGTGGAAACTTCACTATTCTAACATTAGATTTCAGTAATTGCCATTTTGAATTTTCAGTTACTGGCAGTGCTGCTAGTGATATTAGAAGCAATCCTAGTTGGATGCTATAAACCGGTTGGTCTCCTGGTCAAGTGGACCATGTCACTGGAATATGATATCAGTCAGAGCTATTAGCAATACCATGCAACTGGAATATGATATCAGTCAGAGCTGTTAGTAATGGTAAGGCCAAAAATATTATATATGCACTTTCAATAGACTAACCAGGCACGGTACAGGTAGAACAAAGGCAAACATGTTGTTTATATTGGTCAAAATATTTCAAACATTTTACATTTCTGGTATGTCTAAGAAAACTAACACATGAACCTGGAAGGATTCTTTTGCAAGAAAGCTGTAAGAAGACTGACTGCGCCACTAGCAATATATCCAGCCATTTATCATGATCTCAAATGAAATAACGAATGTCAGTGGACCTCCTTCTGCCTGAACTTTTGGAGGCTATGTTATCAATTTAGCCTTCTTGTGTGCTTCGCTTGTTTGGGAAAATTGAATTTTTTTTAATGGAATTTTCTGATGTGGTATGCAAGAATGGTAGAGCTTGCATTTTGCCTCGAGTATGATGTGAAAGAGAGTTTTTGCCATCTAATTTTTAGATTCTCAGGCAACATATTTCATTCTAGATCCTTAAGAAGACATCGGATTTTGGTTTAGACAACGGAGTTAAGGTAGCTACCAGCAATTATTGCTTCAAGAATTCAAGTAAGAGCAAGAAAGACATACTTCATTGTGACAATAAATTGTACCATTCGTAGTATGATTGATCAATAAGCTCATATAAGAGACAAAATATGCATTATCTCTCATCTTCGTACCCGTATACATGAAAACATAGAAATTTGCATGAACCAATAAAGATAGAAATTTGCATGAACCAATAGTAAGCCAAACATGGATATTTTAATTGAAAGCTAACATGTCGGTGCTTGTGGGTGGATTCTCAATAGCTAATGTAGGTTTTCCTTTGATGATTCCTTTTGGGTCACCTTGCTACTTAATCTGAGCAAATGGTATAATGTAGTTTGGATAGCTTGGATGAGAGCATCCCTGTGATTGTCAGTCTACATTTGCCAATGATGCTCTGATAGGATAATCCAAACCATCTCGCTATGTGGGCAAGCCTATAATTACCATATTTATACTACGTTGTAGATTTGATCTATCCAGGTCTCTTTGTCTAAAGAATTTTCACATGTTTTAAAGGCCTATCTCTGCCCAAAATTTGTGGTACTTCACATCATTAGTTTTCTGGTGTACATGCGGTAACTATCCTCATCCTCGTCTTGGGGTTCTGTTGTCATGGTTTGCAGGATTGTTTGTGGTCCAGGTGAAAATTATGAGCCCTAGTCTTTCGTATAGCCATTATGATGGCAGGAACGGTTTGCAAATAATTATGACTAATGGATTATTTCTCTATGCTAGGGAAGAATAAAAGATGCTGTGATATAAGCCAGTGCATGATAGCAGACTGTGGATGCTTTAGCTGTCAAGATTTAAAAATATAGCACAACCTAGAGGATGAAAGTTTGAAAACATGCTACCAGGGGAGATTCTAATCAGCATCTGATGAGGCAACATTTCCTAGGAAGTCTGGAAATTCAATTTCTATTCACTTGGTCAGCTAGATAGAAAATCATTTCTTTTTCTCCTCTTTTTGTTTTTTCTTTGTCTGATCAACCAGTAGTTTTTACTTGTTATGCAAAAAGAACATTTAGAACATTCATTTCATATGTTTTATTGATTTATCTGTATATATACTATTTCATGTTTTGTTGTATCCTTCTGTTATAGTTTTGGTAATGAACTCAGGTCATCAATTAAAAATGGCATGTTTCTCGAAACTTTTCTTTTGCATACCTTTGTTATGATAATTGTTGCACAACATAGCTGAATAGTCTCTACGATGGGAAAAAAGAATAAGAAAATTATTAGTTGGAAAATTTTGAAGCACAATTTTCTTCCATACGCATGCACATCCAAATGATGCAATTTCGATGATGCATATCCTACAATTTTTCAGAATAATCCATGGATCAAATATTGAAGTAAAATAGCAACAAAACCTCAAAGCTTAATTACATGTAATACGGGAAAGACAACACTAGCCAATCCTGTGCTCTGTACAAAATTTTAACAGAATCTGAAATTTAAGTAAAATCCCGATGGAAGAAGGATACCACTATAAATAATCAACACTGCTACAATATTGTTCCTTCTCAAGTTGCACTCTACCTTTATTTATATGATTTCTGTATCATTTTTCTAATTTTGGGAGAACAAATAGGGCAGAGTGCTACGATGGTAAGGCAGTCCTTTGGTTTGGGCTCCTCTACAACAGAGGCCTTTGTCGTTAGGATCATTCCAGCAACTGATGCACCATTCTACAATTCACATCTTATCACTTTTGCATGGTCAATTAAGCAAGCATCTAACATATTCTCATACTTGTCAATGATTGCATTGTAGCCAACCTCATGCTTGCTTTTCATAATCTTCTTCACCATCACGTTCCACACCTACATGTGGTATCAAGATAGCATGTGCCACTAGAGTCTGTCAAGTCACAAGACGGCTAGTCCATTAGTCCTTATATATATTTTTTGTAGTTTATCTTAAAGGAGTTCACAATTCCAACAATTCTAGCAAATGAATTCCTTAAATATAAATATATATGTATATATATACTTCTCTATTGTTAGACTTACCTTTTTGCCTAATGTCACCACCAAAGCACTCATTTGCATCTTCAAGCTTTTCCTTCATAGTAGGAACCAGGTAGAGAGATGCGAACTTAGACAGAAGCACTACGTCCGGAAACAATTCCTTCCCCTATAGCTGCGAGAGTAGCATTCTCTCCCTATGCACAGAAGCTTGTCTAGGTCCAGAAAATAGTGATTTTGTTTTCAACCCGAACATAGTAGTTTTTAATAGTCTTTCCCTTTTCTGCTATATGCTGATCAAATATGTTTTAGTTTATTTCATTAAAGAAGAGTGTATTTCATGTGAAAGAAAAACTACTAGGTCAGAGCCTTCCATCACTCTTTGTAGGTAGACAAAGTTGATTTAGAGAAGGCTAATATAGTATTTAAAATTAGAGAAGCGAAACAAACCATGATTATTATACTTTTGAAGGCGAGAAGGTGGACATGCCTTCCTAGATCAAGGCCTTATATTAAAGCTTAAATAATGTCTCATTTTGCCAATCTACGAAAAGTGTATGAAATTTTATATAAAAAGAGGGGGTAGGAAGTTATTTTTGCTTATGTTTGTCTTGTTTAAGGTATTTTAATTTTTTTTCCTGATGGTAAAAATTAAGGTGGCCTAACAAGGAAATCAAGAAAGACAGCTACTCAGCATAAATTGGAATAAATAAATTCTTATATTTGTCTTACTTCAAGTAGGAATTTTGCATGAGGCATCATGTCTTCTAACATAAAATCACTTTGTTAGTGTAGCATGACAATAAAAATAATTCATGCAAACTAAAAGTGAAATCATTTCATTAAAATAGAAAAAAGAAAAACATTTCTTTCTTATAGAACGTTACTCATAGCAAACCAAACTGAAAGAAGAGAGAGTAAGAGTGAGAATACAAGAGAGATAAAAGAAGCATAATACATTACAACACGTTGGCTGATTGCATAGTTTCTTGTCAATGCCTGTGATTTGCTATTCCCTTAATAGACTTCAGCTTGGCAAACTTTATTGTCAATTCTACATAAATCCAATCATATATTCTGTCGATAAATCGAAGATAAGAAATCCTGATATCCTTTTTGATCATCACCATACCAATAAAACCCCAGAATCCCATCACAAATCCTAATGTTGAGATAGCATAAATCCATATCATCTCATATCCATCTTCATCTGCTTGTTCTTCTTGATGTGGAGGTGCATTTTTAAGACATTCTGGTAGTGGTTGTCCACAAAGATTATGATTACCAGCATAGATGGAGGCGTCATCCAAGGTTTGAATTTGGTACCCTAATGGAATTCTTCCTGACAAGTTGTTATATGATAAGTTCAAGCGACTTAAGAAATCCAAAGCGGCCATGGTTTCAGGAATTTGGCCAGACAAATTGTTCATTGATAAATCAAGTGATTCCAACTGCTTCATATCACCGATATTTTGTGGTATTTTTCCAGTGAAATGATTCTCAGACAAGTTCAAGAAAATCAATCCATGAAGTTTTGTTACTTCATTAGGGATCTCTCCAGAAAGATTATTGTTTGACAGGTCAATGCTTGTAACCAGTGAAAGCACGCTAGTGTACTCCAGCAATATTCCTTTTGTAACCAATAAGAGACTCTCTTTATAATATGTTATTGTCGTATCATTTAAGGACAACGGTTTTCTTTCTTCTTGTTTCTCAACCATGTTGGTAAAATTTTCAAAGGATGATGGCAGGTGTCCTGAAAATTTGTTACATGCCAAGTCCAAAACATGAAGAAAAGAAAGCTTGGATATTTGCATCGGGATATTGCCATCAAAAAAATTTGATCTTAGAGAAAGAACTTTTAGAGATGAGAGATTTTCTCCAATCCATGTGGGTATGTTTCCTGAAAACTTGTTTTCACCAAGATCCAGTAGAACCAACCATTTACAAAGTCTCAAAAAGGAAGGAAATTGACCGGATAAGTTGTTGTTTCTCATGTGCAAAGATTGGAGTGCCATAGGATATGTCATTGTGCTAAATGAATCTTCTGGTCTTTTATCTTTTGGTGCATCAAAGCTTCCTTCTTGTGACTTGCTCCAGCAATTTGGAAATCCTCCGGTTAACTCATTATTGGAGAGGTCAAGAATCTCCAATGAAGTCCCATTACAAAGGGACCATGGGATACTACCATTTATACGGTTGTGCGACAATGAAAGTACTATAGGAATAACTCCGACCAAATAGCTTGAGGGAATGGGACCAGAAAAAGAGTTGTTGGAAAGAAACATATAACAAGCGTTCATATTAGGTAATGGTCCGGAAAAACTGTTGGAGGTCAAATCAAGTACCTCAATAAAATATCCCCCTCTAGAACTTGGTATCTGCCCTTGCATACAATTATTGGATAGATTGAGGGTATCTATATTCCTATTCCACAACCATGATGGAATCTTGTCTGAAATTCCAGCTTCAGATAGGCACAATTCATTCAGTTGTATTTGGGTTTGAAGCCAAGTAGGAAAATTTGGGCCCACATAGCAAGAGCACATCCAAATATAGGTAGCATTGAAAGGAGGAATCCAACTGTTGCTTATAAGGGTCATATTCAAGGAGTTGTAAGATAGATCCAACTCATCCAACCTTGTGAGGTTGGAAAAGTGCCCTTCAGTCAAGTACCAGTGAAGGAGTTCGATGACACATCCAACCTTTTGAGCGCACATAGTTGTCCCAAACTTTCTGGGATCATCCCACTTAAACTATTGTTACTCATGTCTATGTGTGCTAAACTTTGCAAACAGGTTCTCCTATCCAATTTATTATTATTAATGCATTTAGAAAATCCTTCTATAAGACCAGTGATCTCGCCATTAATTCTGTTATTTGATAAGTCCAACCCCTGTAAATTGCAGAGCTTCGATATGTTTTTTGGTATTTGTCCGGTAATGTTATTGCTTGACAAATCTAACCACCGCAAATGAACAAGGTTTTCGATAGCTTCTGGTATCCATCCGCTGATTTGGTTATGGGACAAAGACAATTCCTCCAGGTTGAGCATGCTTCCTAGGTTTGCTGGAATTTCACCACTAATTTGATTGCCATCTAAATGTAAGTACCTCAATTGGCTAAGATTCCCCAATATTTCTGCAGCATGCCCAGTAATTTGGTTAAATGATAAATCTAAATGCTCCATGTGTTTGTTAGCCCACGAAGATGGTGAAATTTCTCCGGTAATTTGGTTCCCTGATAAATCTACAAACTTCAAACTGTTGAAATTCCCCAACATATCTACTATAACTGATAACCTGCCATCAAATTCACAGCCTCTGAGATGGAGTTCAACAAGGCTGCTAATATTAAGCAGCCAGTGGGGGATGGCAGACTCGAAAGCATTTCCAGAGAGATCAAGGATGGTGAGAGAAGTGAGGTTTACATACTGTAGGGTTGAAGGAATACCAGGGAGTTGAGTATCAGATAATTTCAAGACTAGCAGAGAAGGGTGCATGTTGATCTCATGAAGCCAATTCGATGCCTTGGAGAGGTCGACAGAACTCAAGTCAAGGTATCTCAGAGAGGTCATTCCAGAGAGCCATTGAAGGTCATTAACTCGAACGCTAGTTGATTGATCATAATAAACATAAGCAATTTCATCGCCCTCATCAACAACAAAATCGAGCCCTGTATGAAGATCTAGATAGTGCAGGCTCGAGAGATTTCCAATCCGGCGAGGAATGGGTCCGCTAAACAAGCAAGGGAGAGGTTAAGGTATTCCAAGTGGATGAGAGAACCAATGAATTCCGGGAGGGATGCTCCATCGAAGTTGTTCATGCTCAGATCCAAATACCTCAAATACATCAAGCTAGATAAGGAAGGATTTACCTTACTTGGTCCTGCAGATTTTGCAGTTCCTTTCAACCAATCATAAGGGTATCTGAGATTGAGCTTTACCACGTGGCCGGTGGTGTTGTTGCAGCCCACTCCCCTCCACTGGCAACAGCTTTGGCCCGTCCAAGAAGAGAGCCATTCATCAGGATCGTACATATCTTCTCTGATGGCAAGGAGGGCTGTCCTTTCGCTCTCTATGCAGCTGCCCCCCAAGTGGGAATCGCCAAGGCATAGAGAGAATGGGATGTCGACTCCAGCGCATAAGATGAACGCAATCAGCATCACCCGCTCAATAATGCGAGATCTTCCCTTGCATCCACCATTAATGGCCATGAGAGGAAGTCCTGAGACCAGCATAAAGAGATTGAAATGGAACAGATAGGCCATGATGAGATGAGAGGTTGCATGAACGCTTCTCATCATCATCGTATTTATTGAAGGACAGTTAGTGAAGGACAGATAGATGTGCTCGGTCGTCTTACCAAGTCAAGTCATGAGCCATTCATCTTCATGTTACAGGGAGACTTGGACTTTGACTCCGGAGAGTTTACAGCTTTTAGCAATGCCATGTGAAAGCGGGTGGATGAGGATTTTTGGGCTGAACGTAGCTTGCAAGCTACGCCTGACTATATATATATATATATATATATATATATATATATTTGATTTGATGGTTCTCCAACACCTTTCAAGGGTTAGATGGTCAGCATCACGGAAGGACAATTTGCTGGATTGAATTCTCAAAATAAATTTGCCAGTTGCTTACTTGGAAGCTTCCTTGATAATTTTTCCAAATAGGGAATCTGTCCTTTGTCAATGTTTCCAATAAAGCATTGTTTGCAGCTGTCGTGATAGACGGTCTGTTCTCTCTTTTTTTGCTTGAAGAGTAATAATAAATGATGTGTTCTCAAGTCAAATAAATGATAGCTTCGATGCATGAAATGGCTAGCCATCATCTTCATTAGTGGAGTAAGCTGTAGAATATTGCTGCACATGAAGCTGCAAGGAAGCCTCTCGTTATTTGTGCTCCTTTGTAATTGATATCATTAAAAAAAATCATTTCAGTCCCAATCATATAATCCAATTCTAAGCTATGTAAAGCAAAACAATATATGATAAGCTTAATTAGCAACCTAGTAAGAACTCCTCTATACATATAATCCATCAATAAATATAAATTTAAAATATTTAACAATAAATAATCATTAACATATGCAGTCATCATGATGCATTGTAAGCCCCTATTCTTGCGGTCCGCCATTGTTGACAGAGGAAGGGGGGTGCTGCCCCCTTCCTCCTTCATTGTTGATGGCAGCGGCAAGGGGGTGCCGCAGCCAGTCAAGGAAGGGGGCGCCGACGCGCCCCCTTCACATGGGTACAGGGGAGGGGATAACCCTCCCCTCGCCACTATTTAAGGAAGGGGGAGCACCCCTCCTTCTCCACGAGCTTCCCCGGTGCCGGCCGAAGGTAAGAGGGAGAGAGAGAGAATCGCAGAGAGAAAGGAGAGGGAACCAAGCCGTTCACAGCTTGGTTCGGGCCCGGCGGAGTGCCCGATGCCTCGTCGGGCCTGGGCATCGGCCAGGGGACCTCAATGGCGGCGGGTGACCGTCCGATGAGGATCCGATCGGCCACGGTGGCCGGCCGTGCCATCGGCACGAGTCGCATGCCGTGGATCGAGCGAAAGAGAGAGAAAAATTGAGGGAGAAAGAGAGGGAGAGGGAGCCGGCCGCCGCCACGGCCGGCTTTGGCCCGGTCGCCGACGGCCGGCCACCTGGAATTTGGCCGATGGCGGCCCTGGCCGCCGGCATGGCCTCCCCCTGTTTCGGGTGAAACAGGGGAGGAGGCGGGGGAGAAGAAGAGCGTGGGCCGGCTAGGCCGTCCCACGTTGGGCCCTATTGGGCCGACTTTGAGTCATCTTGGGCCACGTTTTGGGCCCCGTAATGGGAGGAATGGAGAAATAAAAATATGGCCCGATTCGGCATTGATTCTAGTTTCTCGGGATATTTTTATTTCCTCATTCGGGCTTATATATTGAGAGATATTCGAGCCCAAAGTTGGGCCCAGATTAGACTGGGTAGACCTTAGGGGATACTGCATTGTTCCAATTTTTGAGATTTAATTGTGAAAATTAATGCTGTAGGTATCCAGATGTCCACATAGCTGATTTACAGTTTGGAATTAATGTACTGAGGTAAGTAAGCCATTTATTATAATTTTCATAATTTATTAGAATATAAAAATTATGGATATATTGCATTATTTGGAAAAATAAGATAAAATAGAATTTTGTTATACAATTGGGTATCTGTTATAATTATATGTGATTATCAATATTTTGCAAAGTAATAAATTATAAATGTGCAAAAATTGAATGATGTGATTATTTTGGCTTTGCAAAATATACTGGTATTATTGATGTATTTTATGCTATGAATGTACAAACCACTGTATATATGATATGAGAAGCTTATGCTCATGATGATGCATGATGTGCTACATGCAAATATGATGATGATATGTGTCACCGCGGTTCTCATATGATGTGAAACGATGTGAAATGCCGAGAGATACGGACCCACCTCTACATGGGGAGATATGTGGAGGACACACATCTAGAGGATGTGATGTGATTGATATATTGCATAATGCACACACATCTAGGGATGTATTGTGATTGATTATGATATATGGCATAACGCTGGTACCAGGACCCTTCCTCTTAGGGGACATTAAAGAGTGATATACCAGATGGGTGTTGTAGGGTCGTGGGACACAAGGAAATAATAATTATATGAATATAGTGGGTTTGTTTACATTGCATATTTCAGCATTTATTGTATAATTAAGCTTCCAAAATTATTTGAGCTGATGATATACATGTTTTGATAACATGATGAATGTATTTGAAATTGGAAGTTTTATACATGAAAATGTGGTTTGATAATATCTTGACGAAATGATTATATAATAGTAGGCTTACTTATTGAGTGTAAGCTCATATAAATATTACAATATTTTTTAGAGCCACAGGACTGAAGAATGGGATCGGGGGTAGTTGGAGCTTCATTCAGAGGAAACTAAGATCCAACATTTTGTTGTAACCCAAGTAACTTATGTATGATGGGCATGTAGCCTAAAACCTATGATTATGGTTAAGAACCATTTAAATTGGATATATTGTTAATACCCCTTTTGTATTAAATATTATATTTTGGGATGCCTTGCATGCTAGGCATGCGGCGGGTTGCCACCCCTAGATCCAATATAGGGTCTGGGGCGTGACAGCTTCTGTGGTATCAGAGCCTAGGTTTGACCTTAGGGACAAACATAACATGACACTAGGCAAAACAGTAGGATGACACTGGGAGGGTAACAACTCTAAGAAGATATTTTTTTTTTCTAATAAATATGTTTTGAAAACTTAAGGGTTTGTAAAGATATTGATTGGAACCAAACTTGGCAGGGAATAGTCATGCCTCGTCACACCAGAAGTATGCGACAAGTTGGAGGTTCCCAGGCTGGTGACTCTGGCCAGTAGGGAGGCCAGCAAACTTCTGGAGGCTCTGGTTCCATCAATGTGGCTGGTAATGGCCAGCAACAGCGCCAGACTGAGATACTTTAGGCCCTTGTGGAAATGGTGCAGGCTATGCAGCAGCAGATCCAACAAGTGGTGCCTGCTCAGTCCGGCCCTCCTACTCAGCAAAACCCGCGAGTCGAACCTGAACCACCAGTCCAGCCCGCTCCGTCGCAACCCTGGCAAGGAGGGGGTCGGAGCTTTGCTGAATTTAAGAGCTTAGCCCCTGCTCCCTTCTCTGGATCCACCAACCCCGCTGATGCTGAGGGATGGATGAGGGAGATGGAGAAGGCCTTCATGACCCATGGTAGCCAGGAGGAGGAGCGGATTAGATTTGCCACCTACCTCCTTCAAGGGGAGGCATATGATTGGTGGTTGCATATGGAGCAGCGATTGGGTGGACAGGCTATTTCCTGGAGGGAGTTCAAGGAGACCTTTTTCAACAAATACTTTCCCAGTAGTGTGCGAAGGCAGATGGAGTCGGAGTTTCTGGAGCTGGAACAGAAGAATCTCTCTGTGGCCCAGTACGAAACCGAGTTCACTAGGCTAGCCCAGTTTGCTCCGGAAATAGTGACCACTGAGAGAGCCAAGATCACCAGGTTCACTGAAGGATTGCGACCCAAACTAAGGCAAGCAGTCAATGCATTTGAACTCTCCACATATTGTGCTGTAGTGAGCAAAGCCCTGGTGATCGAAAGAGACATGAATAGGAACAGAAGGAGTGGGAGTTAAAGAGAAAGAGGAAGGGGTCTCCTTCTGGCCAGTCTTCGGGGTAGGCTAAGAAGAAAGATACATATCAGCCCCCCATAGGACCGAAGGGTAAGGAGACCCGTTGCCCTCACTACGGGAACTTCCACCCAGGCAGGCAGTGCTGTGGGCCGAGAGGTGCCTGCTTCATATGTGGGAAAGTGGATCACAAGATAGCCACTTGTCCCCTTCGGAGGGAGCAGCTGTCTTCTCCAAATCTTGGGATGAACCAGCGGCAACAGCCGAGGACCCAGGAAAGGGTCTTCACCCTCACCCAACAGGATGCTGCCGCTTCAAACTCCGTTGTGGCAGGTATACTTGTTACCTAAGTATCCCTTTAAGATTATTTTGTTCATATGCGATATAATATATTGATCATGAAAGATAAATAGGATCAGCTATATGACATCTAAGACAACTAAACTTTGTGATCAGGGACAATTAAAGTAGGCAACACTTATGCTTAGACTTTAGTAGATCCGGGTGCCACGCATTCGTTTATATATGATGCTTATCTTGCCAATAATGCATCATTGACACCCATTCCCCTAGAACAAGCGTTGCTCATTGCATTCCTAAATGGAGATGTTATGAGGGTGGAGTCTGTATGCAGATCCTGCCAGATCAATGTGGGTGACAAGAGGCTGGAGGCTGATCTAATCGTCCTCCCACTAAAGTCCTTTGATGTTATCCTTGGGATGGACTGGTTGGCCTCCTATCATGCTTCGGTAGACTGTTTCAGGAAAATGGTGATCTTCAAAATCCCTAATCAGCCTGAATTCAGTTTTACTGGAAGCAAGAACACCTGGCCTCAGTGTTTGTATCAGCACTACGGGCTGCCAAATACTTGATGAAAGGTGGCCAAGGTTTCTTGCTGTGGTCAAGGACCTTCAGCAGGAAGAGGTGAAGTTGGAGGATATTCCAGTGGCTATGGAGTTTCCTGACGTCTTCCTGGATGATTTGCCGAATTGCCTCCAGACCGGGAAGTGGAGTTCACCATTGATTTGGTCCCTGGCACTGGACCTATATTCAAGGCCCCTTATCGTATGGCCCCAGCTGAACTAAAAGAGTTGAAGAACCAATTGCAAGAGCTCCTAGACCGGGGATTCATCAAACCGAGTGTCTCTCCTTGGAGTGCTCCAGTATTATTTGTCAAAAAGAAAGATGGGAGTCTTCGGCTCTGCATTGATTACCGAGAAATCAATAAGGTAACAGTGCGGAACAAGTATCCCTTGCCAAGGATCGATGATCTGTTCGATCAACTCCAAGGAGCTCGGGTATTCTCGAAGATTGACCTTCGGTCAGGATACCATCAACTCCAGGTCCAGGCTAGAGATGTGCCCAAGACAGCATTCAGGACTAGGTATGGCCACTACAAGTTCTTGGTGATGCCGTTCGGGTTAACTAATGCCTCGGCAGCATTCATGGACTTGATGAACAGAATCTTTAAGCCAGACATAGACCAGTTTGTGGTGGTGTTCACTAATGACATCCTGGTGTATTCTAAAAGCCAGAAGGAGCATATGGACCACCTGAGGATTGTTCTGCAAACCCTTCGGAGAAAAAGCTTTATGCCAAGTTGCAGAAATGTGACTTCTGGTTGAGCCAAGTATCATTCTTGGGTCACGTAATATCTAAAAATGGCATAACTATGGACCCAAAGAAGATCGAGGCAGTTGTAAATTGGAGTCGACCTTCCAATGTATCTGAAGTCAGAAGCTTCGTGGGGCTGGCTGGATATTATTGCAGATTCGTGGAGGGCTTTTCTCGCATTGCTCTACCCCTGACTCGCTTGACCCAAAAGCAAGCGAAGTTTGACTGGACTGAGGAGTGTGAGAGAAGTTTCCAGGAGCTAAAACAATGCCTAGTGTCAGCCCCCGTCCTTACCCTTCCGTCAGGATCTGGAGGATTCACTCTATACACGGATGCTTCTCGGAAGGGATTGGGATGTGTTCTGATGCAAAATGAGAAGGTGATAGCTTATGCCTCTAGAAAGCTAAAGCCATACGAGCAAAATTATCCTACTCATGACCTGGAGTTGGCTACTGTAATTTTTGCCTTAAAGATCTGGTGGCATTATCTATATGGAGAAGCATGAGATGTGTACACAGACCACAAAAGTCTGAAGTACATCTTCACTCAGAAGGAGTTAAACTTGAGGCAAAGGAGGTGGATGGAGCTACTAAAAGATTATGACCTGAACCTTCACTATCATCCAGGGAAGGCCAATGTGGTAGCTGATGCCTTGAGTAGGAAGTCTTCCTCAGAGTTGGCTTCTATGATCACCTCTCAGCCTCACATCCAAAGGGATCTTGAGAAGCTGAAGGTTGGATTGCAAGTACAACGGTCCGATGGACTTGTAGCAGCACTTGTACTCCAACCAACTCTGTTAGATAGGATCAAGTCCTCCCAGAAAGAAGACTTGGACCTGCAAAAGATTAAAGAAGCCGTGAAGTCAGGGGTTCAGAATGAATTTACTATAATGGGGGATGGATCCCTGAGATTTGATGGTAGGCTCTGTGTGCCAAATGTGGTGGAAATAAGAGCAGAGATTCTGAAGGAGGCCCACTATTCTCCTTACACGGTGCACCCAGGAGGTACCAAGATGTACAAGGACCTAAAAAAAAACTTTTGGTGGAAAGGAATGAAGAGCGAGATTGCTCAGTATGTAGCCAAATGTTTGGTATGTCAGCAAGTGAAGGCTGAGCATCAAAGGCCTGCGAGACCCCTTCAATCTCTGATAATTCCACAATGGAAATGGGAGAAGATCACTATGGACTTCGTGATTGGTCTACTAAGACCCCTCGGAACAATGATGCGGTATGGGTCATTGTAGACAGATTGATGAAGTCAGCTCATTTCCTGCCATTCAGAGTTGGGATCTCTAGTGAGAGATTGGCCAACATGTATATTGATCAAATTGTGAAGCTTCATGGTATTCCCATATCTATTGTATCAGATAGGGATACTAGGTTTGTGTCCCAATTAATTCTGGAAGAGTCTTCATAGAGCTCTGGGGATCAAATTGAACTTCAGCATAGCCTTCCATCCCCAGACAGATGGGCAGTCTGAGAGAACCATACAGACCCTGGAGGACATGTTGCGAGCCTGTGTGATGGACTTGGGTGGTGCTTGGGACAACCACTTATCTTTAGTGGAATTTGCTTACAATAATAGCTACCAGGCCAGTATCCAGATGGCTCCATTTGAGGCTTTGTATGGTAGAAAATGCAGATCTCCCTAATGTTGGGATGATGTGGGGGAGAGAAAATTGTTGGGCCCTGAGCTGATTCGATAGACAGTAGAGAAGGTGCAACTGATCAAGGGACGACTCCGTACAGCTCAGAGCCGACAGAAGAGCTATGCTGATGTGAGAAGAAGAGAGCTAGAATTTCAAATTGGAGATCATGTCTTCTTGAAGATATCACCAACCAAAAATGTGATGAGATTTGGGATTAGAGGTAAACTGAGTCCACGATACATTGGGCCATTTGAGATTCTGAGCAAAGTAGGGGAGGTGGCTTATAGCCTGGCACTACCTCCGGCACTCTCTGGGGTACACAATGTATTTCATGTATCTATGTTGAGAAAGTACATTCCTGACCCCAGCCATATGATACAGTTTGAGCCCATGCAGTTAAGGAAGGATCTAACGTATGAGGAGCATCCTATGCGTATTGTGGACCGCAAGGATCAAGTTTTAAGACGACGTAGCATTCCTTATGTCAAGGTTCAGTGGAGTAACCATTCTGAGCGGGAAGCTACTTGGGAGCTTGAGGAAGAAATTAAAGAGAAATATCCTTAATTATTTGTAACTTAACATATGTAAATGGAAAGGAGATTAATCATATGATCAAAGCTTTGGATTCTAAATGTTATTTGAAGTACACCAATTTTGAGACCGAAATTTTTATAAGGAGGGAAGAATGTAAGCCCCTGTTCTTGCGGCGGATCCTCACGTGGTGAGGATCCGCCATTATTGACGGAGGAAGGGGGCGCCGCCCCCTTCCTCCGCCATTGTTGACGGCTGCGGCAAGGGGGTGCCGCAGCCAGTCAAGGAAGGGGGGCACCGACGCGCCCCCTTCACATGGGTATAGGGGAGGGGATAACCCTCCCCTCGCCGCTATTTAAGGAGGGGGGGAGCACCCCTCCTTCTCCACGAGCTTCCTCCCGGTGTCGCCGAAGGTAAGAGGGAGAGAGAGAGGATCGCAGAGAGAAAGGAGAGGGAACCAAGCCGGTTCACGGCTTGGTTCGGGCCCGTTGGAGTGCCCGATGCCTCGCCAGGCCTGGGCGTAGGCCAGGGGACCTCACCGGCGGTGGGCGACCATTCGGTGAGGATCCGCCGGCCACGGTGGCCGCTGTGCCACCGGCACGAGTCGCGTGCCATGGATCGAGCGAAAGAGAGAGAGAGAGAAATTGAGGGAGAAAGAGAGGGAGAGGGAGCCGGCCACCACCGCGGCCGGCTCTGGCCCAGTCGCCGATGGTCGGGCCACCCGGAATTTGGCCGGCAGCGGCCCTGGCCGTCGGCATGGCCTCCCCCTGTTTCGGGTGAAACAGGGAGGAGGTGGGGGAGAAGAAGAGCATGGGCCAGCTGGGCCGTCCCACGTTGGGCCCTATTGGGTTGACTCTGAGCCATCTTTGGGCCGCATTTTGGGCCCCATAATGGGCAGGAATGGAGAAATAAAAATATTGCCCGATTCAGCGTTGATTTTAGTTTCTCGGGATATTTTTATTTCCCCATTCGGGCTTATATATTGAGAGATATTCGAGCCCAAAGTTGGGCCCAGGATTAGACTGGGTAGACCTTAGGGGATACTGCATTGTTCCAATTTTTGAGATTTAATTGTGGAAATTAATGCTGTAGGTATCCAGATGTCCACATAACTGATTTACAGTTTGGAATTAGCGTACTGAGGTAAGTAAGCCATTTATTATAATTTTCATAATTTATTAGAATATGAAAATTATGGATATATTGCATTATTTGGAAAAATAAGACAAAATGGAATTTTGTTATACAATTGGGTATCTGTTATAATTATATGTGATTACCAATATTTTACAAAGTAATGAATTATAAATGTGCAAAAATTGAATGATGTGATTATTTTGGCTTTGCAAAATATACGGGTATTATTGATGTATTTTATGCTATGAATGTACAAACCACTGTATATATGATATGAGAAGCTTATGCTCATGATGATGCATGATGTGCTACATGCAAATATGATGATGATATATCGCCGCAGTTCTCATATGATGTGAAACGATGTGAAATGCCGAGAGATACGGGATCCACCTCTACAGTGGGAGATATGTGGAGGACACACATCTAGAGGATGTGATGTGATTGATATATTGCATAATGCACACACATCTAGAGGATGTGTTGTGATTGATTATGATATATGGCATAACGCTAGTACCAGGACCCTTCCTCTTAGGGGACATTAAAGAGTGATACACCAGATGGGTGTTGTAGGGCCGTGGGAACATAAGAAATAATAATTATATGAATACAGTGGGTTTGTTTACATTGCATATTTCAGCATTTATTGTATAATTAAGCTTCCAAAATTATTTGAGCTGATGATATACATGTTTTGATAACATGATGAATGTATTTGAAATTGGAAGTTTTATACATGAAAATGTGGTTTGATAATATCTTGACAAAATGATTATATAATAGTAGGCTTACTTATTGAGTGTAAGCTCATATAAATCTTACAATGTTTTTTAGAGCCACAAGACTGAAGAATGGGATCTGGGATAGTTGGAGCTTCATTCAGAGGAAACTAAGATCCAACATTTTGTTGTAACCCCAATAACTTATGTATGATGGGCATGTAGCCTAAAACCTATGATTATGGTTAAGAACCATTTAAATTGGACGATATATTGTTAATACCCCTTCTTGTATTAAATGTTATATTTTGGGACGTCTTGCATGCCAGACATGCGGCGGGTTGCCACCCCTAGATCCAATATAGGGTCTGAGGCGTGACATGCATACTTGTCAATATAATCAATTTCCATATCTCCATATCAATACTGGATAGAGCCAATATACCACACACCATTAATCACTATCTCAATTATAATTTTTTTTAGTATAATAGATAAAGAGATTAAAACTTTGCTCGCTATAATATGATCTTCATAAGTTACCTCTTGCTATCAACTGAGATTTCTTGTAACTTGGTAACCTTAAATAACGTGCTTTCAAATGTACAAGTTTATATCAACTGCAAAAGAACCACAAAGCCGGACTGAAGCTTATTGTAGCAAACCAAATAGATCGATATAGCAAAACGTATGCAGCACTCAAGTCAGAGCTTGGTTTTGTTCCACTTTCGTTTTAGTTGATTTGTAGTCAATGCCTCACACCCAGTAATGCAATCATGCGTAATAGACTTCATGGAGATAATTTGGATTGAAGTGCAACTTTCTTTCCATTTTTTTCCAGCTCCTAAGTGTTGTTCATGAGTGTTCCAAGAATTGTGTTACTACCATTCACTATGTTTGTATTGCCGACAATCAAGTCATAGCACATTTCTATGATTAACATGTGCTATACAATCATGCATGTCAAGCCATGGACCGTCTTGATCATCTGTGATGATATTATAAAAGCTGTTGGCACCTTAACTGAGAATATTTCTCCAAGAGGTAGACCAAAGTAAATGACCTCTCTCTCTCTCTCTCTCTTCTCAAGTCAAGTAAATATTGGCAGCCTTAGTGCATTTAGTTGTAAATCATAATCTTCGTGAAAAATGCTACCCAACCTGCATGCCAAGCTACAAGTCTCGATCCAGGCATCTACATTAATTTTTAGTTAAGATCTTATAAACGGACTTGAAGCATTGATCCCTATACTTTGCGCAGCATGATTTTTGAAATAATTTATTTTTTATTAGAATATTCTTTCGAGTTTTGACTCTTTGCCTTCCAGCAAGAACTGAGAATTGGATTGCTTGATTGTTAAATTGTTTGGGTACTTTGAACCGGTTTGTTTACCAATTTTTCTAGTGACTAGTATCTATTATTTTGCTCCAAAATTTATAGCAAAATTTTAATACATTCCATCTCATACCGTTAGGTAACTCTTAAAAACTATCCTAGACGGGGAAGCCAGTATATTATAATTTTTTTTTTTTGATGATTATTGTTTCGAAGTATAAGAGTTTATTTATGGATACATTTGATTGGCTCACAATTAGAAAAAGAAACAATTAGATTATATTTTATATTCGAGAATGTTTTTATCTTCTATTTTTATCTTTTGAAAATAGTTGTCATTTTTTTTCTTGTTCTCTAAAAAATACATTTGACAAGTAAATACATTTGACAAGTAAAAATAAAAATTATTTTCTATTTTTTATTTTTATTATAAATGATATTTTTTTAAAAGATAAGTAAAATAATTAAAAGAAATACCATTAACTCCTATATTTTCAAGTTTTTTATCTTTTGTTTCTTATTTTCTTTTTTTGATAAAAAATAGTAAAAATATTCTCAAACTGTGTGAAGTTAGAATTTTTTTAAATTATATTTTTTATAAAACTATTCTAATTTTTATTCATCAAACACATTTTATATATATTCTATTTTTTAAAAATATAAAAATAAAATTAGAATATTTGCTTAAAATTGAACACATCCTAACTTTCACCGTTATAATGAGTGATTTAAAGTCATTTTTGAATGATGAATGCACCGATCATTTTGACGAACGAGTGAAAGTTTTTTTTGTAAGGAATTGTTAGTACATGATACATCAAGCATGGCTCAGGTCTTCCGCATCAAAAAAAACTTATTTATATATATTACATGCCTAAGTGTAAAAGTGTGACTAGCAATGAGACATGAAAATGGGTGGATGAGGATTTGGGCTACGTAATTTGCAAGCTACGCCTGACTTTATATATATATATACACACACACATATATATATATATATATATATGATGATTCTTCAACACCTTTCAAGGGTTAGATGGTCAGCATTATGAAAGGACAATTTGCTGGATTGAATTCTCAAAATAAATTTGCGAGTTGCTTACTTGGAAGCTTCCTTGGTAATTTCTCCAAATATTTAAGATGGAATCTGGCCTTTGTCAATGTTTCCAGGTCTAGGCAAGCACAAAAAATCCAATTTTTTCACTATTAATGTCTGCAGCTGCCGTGATAAACGGTCTGTTCTCTCTTTTTTCTTGAGAGTATTAAATGCTGTGTTCTCAAGTCAAGTAAATGATAGCTTTGATGCATCGAGTAGTTAGCCATCATCTTCGTTAGTGGAGTAAGCTGTAGAATTTTGCTGCACATATGAAGCTGCAAGGAAGCCTCTAGTTATTTCTGCTGCTTTGTAATTGATGTCATTTGAAAAGAAATTCATTGCTGGTCCACCCAATTTTATTAGGTTAAGTGGAAAACGAGGATATTGAAATTTATTCCGAGATGAGAGGAATAGTTGTCTTTGTACCGTTATAGCATGAACAACCATGCATTCAAGACACAAGAGGATAAAGTTTCTATATAGAGCATAGCATGAAAAGAGACCTATATAATAATTAAAGATTTATGAATGCCATGCCATCTTTTTACGTGCTAAGATACTTGGTTTCTATTGAAGTGCTTCAATAATTTTTTAAGGTGCTAATAATTACCTAGGCAGCCAAACTTTCTAGCTATTTTTTTCTTGGTAATTATAATTGAGATTGAAGATCATTTGTTAAGGCTTATGGATTCAAATTAAGGACCTCGCAGGAAAGCTAATTTTAATTAAAAATTATTTATAGAGCTTAGTTTATCAAAAATGTAAATAAAATAATTTATTATTATGAGTTACGAACCACTACTCTATGAGACAAAAAATTAATTAAATTATTTATACAAAATTAATTAGTATGGACTAAATGCATCTCAAATCAAGGATAATTTCTTAGCTAGAAATTACTATTTTTTTAATAGTAACTCAAGGTCTAAATTTGTGCATACATTAAATGGACTTCAAAGAAATAAGTTCTAATGTGCAATCTATAGTTATAGTAGAAAATTTCACTCTACAAAAGATCTAATTGTACCCTTATTCAATAATAGATGATTTATTAATAAACGAGCTTGTTTCAAATCAAGTTAATGACAGTTAATTCTACTCAAGTAATCGGCTATTATGTGTAAAGATATCCTCCATGCCAGGCTATGTAATGTATTTTGTTATCTATTGCTATCTTATTAATGACATGATCAATTTTTCTCATGTTAGCTGTGGATATTTTTAAGCATCTTCCCCTAAACTTTATAGTCTAATATGCTAAGTAATCATATTTCTAAATCAAAAGCTCTTTAATTTTGGTAGACCTCTATTTTACTAACCCTTTTTCCTTGCATCATTTGATCGTAATTGATAAATCCTACTCAACCCTACCTCCAATTGATCTATTACGTATTTCATCGAATCATAGCCAATTACAGCAACAAACCTATTTTCCCTGCTTTTGAATCTTGATTCACTCATGATCCAATTCCATCAATTGATCAATCTTAAGCTCAATTGGACAACATTCCATATGATTCTATCAATTAATCTGAATGGGCTAGCTAGAATCCAATCCACTAACTCACTTTAGTTCTCTTGTAGCCTCATACATGTTCCATCTCCATCCAAATTATTTGTTCTCTTGTAAAGCCAAGCAAAGGATTAGCCTTACTTGAAGCTAACAAATCCATTTCAAAAGTTGGAGGCTGAGCTTTATGCATGACAAGCTGCATTATCACAGCCCAACTCTTGCATTATCATGGCCCAACTCTCCTTCATTTGCAGCAATCCTAATCCTTCCAAGAAGATAGCCACTCATTGGAGCCTGTAATGGCTATTTTATGGTAAGGAGAGCTCTCTTTTCTAGTAAGCGTCTTCTCTCTGAACTAATATAGAGAAAAGTAGATAGCTTCCAAGAGTAAAAATAAGAGTTTAAGTGGCATAATTTGTGTTAGGAGAAAGAATATATTTTTATGCTTATAGCCACTAGCCATTTCAATGGTGTTTAAAGGGACAGACCCATTACAACAGAGAAGGCAAGAAGGGAGGTTGGGGGAGGCTATGAAAGGTTAACTACCTAGTGGTTTAAAATTATGTTAGTAATTCCATGATTCGAGCAATTCTGAAAGTACATTCATTTTATTTGGGTTAAAATTTATCTAAGTTGAATCTATAAATAATCAAGAATTATGATGGGTCAATATGTGTGATTAAAGTCTTAATGGCATGCTGTCATTTATCTACCATGACAATAAAAACTAGAAAAAAAGGTTTTTTATAGGAAATGGAGAAACCATATCTACAAGACCCAACAAATTGAATTATTATAGAAAACTTAAAAAAATATATAATGTGCTCTACTAGCATGGTAAGTGGCTACGAATTTGTGTTTATTTTATATCATAAATCCTTTCTATAAATCAACCCAATTCTTTGAATGCAACCATCTGACTGAAACCACTAATCCTACATGTTAGGTGCTACTACATATGATTTGGATAAAGAAATATCTTGCTGAGCCATTCCAACAATTTTTAGCATAATATAATACTATTTTACATCTGTGCCGATAAGCTTATGCTACTTACATTGCATATAGGCTAACTAGGTATATTTCCAAGCTTAGTCATCTTCCTCGAGGCGCACTTAACAGGGTATTAAGATACCTTAAAGGAGTCATAGATTATAGTAGTCATTTTACTTATGGCCCTACAATTCTTGAGGGGTATATAATACTAGCGGGAATTGTAGACTTTGACAACACTAATTTTATAGGTGGATATAGATTTAATTTGAGTGGTGCTTCTATCTCTTAAAAATTAGCTAAGTATTATTACTCGATCCACTATTGAAGTTAAATTAGCTATTTTTGATGTACAATGTAGTCGGAAGAGTGGCTTAAAGATCTGTACGTTCATAAATCTTCCCTCCTTAGTCAAACTAATTCAAGATGTCTTAGTTACTATGACAACTGAAGTAGTTATAGATAGGGCTAATGGTAATAAACATAATGAATAGAGTATAGTAGGTTTGTAGAATTGAGGTATAATTATGTCTCGAGAAAAATAATAATGTTGCTTTGAATTATATTAAATATTAACAGAGGTTCTTTCTTAAATAGAGGAGAGGGGAGGAAGCAAATTCCTATAGTCGACCCCATATAGTTGAAAAAAAGCTTAAATGAGTTGAGTTGAGTTGATTAACAAAGGTTCTTTGAGGAACTTTGCCAGTCAAAGAGGCAGAAGAATAATTAAGTTGCTGCCCGTACGTGATCTCTCATATCAACACAATCGCATTTAAGTTGTAGTTCTACTGTTATTACATCACAAATAAATATAATTTCTACGGACCATACCGAGAGCGAGGTGACTGACAAAAATTCAGTATTTCTTCTACTATTAGAATGCAAAAGAGATGGGAAACAAGCATTAGCTATATTTCAGTAATTGCCATTTTAATTTTCAATTCCTGGCAGTCCTGCCAAAGATATCGGAAGCAGATATTTTATATTTTATATTGACATAAACCAGATGGTCCCCTTTAGAAATAGGATAGTTCTTCTCAGAAATATTAGGATATAGGGTTGCAACCGGGCTTTTGAATGACTACTTTTAGGTAGTGTTTGATATGGGGGATAAGGAAGGATATCCCCTGTATATCCCTCCTTATTCCCAAATGCTATAGCTAGAAAGGATAGGTCTGAAAAAATTTAACTAGAGAGGATAACCCATGGTTAACCATGGTTAACCATGGGTTATCCCTTGAACTTATTCCTTAGGGAACCCAGGAACAACTAATGTTATCCCTTGATGGCAAACTTGTAATTTTAAAAAAATGCTTATTCCATCAACTATCCCCTGGATAAATGCTATCCCATACATTTATCCAGGGATAGCTTTTAGGCTATCAAACACTACCTTAAGATTGCAAGGTTAACTGAGCAGGACAGTCTCAAAGAACTTGGGCACCATGTCATTGGAATATGATACCAGTCAGTGCTATTAGCAATGGTAAGGCCAAAAATATTATATATCCACTTCCAATAGACTAAACCAGCACAACACAGGTATGCTCAAAGGCAAACATAGTTTTAATTAATGTAGGTCAAAAGTACATTTCAAACATTTTCCAATGCCGACCACTACTAGCAAATTAATTATGAATGTCAGTGGACCTCCTTTTGCCTGAATTTTTGGAGACTATGTTATCTAAAAATTTTGGGATCTTAGTGCGAGATATTACATTCTAGATCCCAAAGAAGACGTTGGATTCTGGTTTATGGAACTGTTTTATTTTTTATTTACCAAACATGTTTTGACAGATATTTCTTATTTTTATAAAAATAAAAATAAAAATAGAATTGTTAGCAAAAATTAAACACAACGTAAATTTCATCCTTATAATGAGTGATTTAAAGTCACTTTTGAATGATGAATGTACCGATCATTTTGGACAATCGAGTGAAAATTTTTTCTGGAGGAATTTTTAGTACATGTTATGTCAAGCATGGCTCAGGTCTTTCGCATCGACAAAACCTTGTTTATATTGCATGACCAGGTGTAGAAGTGCGACTGGCTATGAGAAACGTGCAACACTTGGTCTTGGACTTGGACTTAGGGCCCCATCAATTTTCTTAGATAAGGAACCGATGGGACTTGGACTTGGACTCCAGGGAGAAAACAATCACCACCATGCGATGTAAGAACGAGTGGATGAGGATTTTTGGGCGGAACGTAGCCTGCAGGCTACGCCTGACTTTATATATAATAAAACTTCTGTCCTTTGTTTGTTTTTTCTTTCTTTGAGAGAAATAAATGCTCTGTCAAGTCTTCTCCGAATGGAATAGATGGTGCAAGGAAGTTTCCAGTCATCTGTGTAATTGACGTTATTTGAAAAGAAATTCATTGATGCTCCATCCAATTTTATTAGATCAGTGAAAAATAAAAGTATTAAAATTTATTCCAATGAGATGAGAGGAATAATTATCTTTGTACCGTGATAGTATGGATAACCCTGAGTTCAAGATGCGAGTTATCAAATTTCTAGGTTAGTGGAGGGCCATTTAACAAAGACGTAATTTTTTTTTTTTTTGGAAGAGACGAGCGATCACACTAGTCTAGTGCGAATCAACCCAGATACATCAAAATGTAAAATTTGCAACAGCACAGGGGGGCAAGGATCACCCACCCTCCATAGCCTATAACCTGCATGCTGAGCCACGACCGCCGCTGCCCAGTCAGCAGCCGTGTTGGCTTCGCGAAAGACATGACGGATCTGGGCAGTATCCACCTGCTGAAGCATAGTCCAAATGTCCCTGAGGATCGGATTAGTGGAAACATCAGGAACACTCTCCTTCCGCATCCACTGTATAACAGTCATAGAGTCTCCCTCAATCACAAGCCTCTGAGCTCGAAGAGTCTGGGAAGCATAAGAAATACCAGCCCAAGCAGCATAAAGCTCGGACATAGGGACAGAGGAATCCAGAGTGCCGAATCCACCAGCCGCCAACATGTCACCCTAAGGCCCACGAATGATGAAAGCCGAACCGGCTAGTCTGCCACAGACACTCCCATCAAAGTTGATTTTGACATACCCTGGAGGGGGGGGCTCCCAAGAAATGAAAACCGTACGCCGGTTCGCTGCCGGAGCAGCAGGGGAACCCCAGAGGCCAAAGATGTCATAACCAACAGAATGAATAGCACGGGCACAGTCCGCAGACACAGATCTAATCCTCCTCACAATCTGATGCGAAGAAATACAGTCCTCCGAGAAAATAATCTGATTCCTCGATAGCCAAATCTGATAAGCCGTGACCGCCCAAAGACCACGAATATGCTGAGGAGCCTTCCGAAGATCCTGGAAAAAGATAGGACGAGGAGAGCCATAATCATCCACTCTATAGCCATACCCCATCTGGTGCCAAATCCCACTAGCTCTTGGGCATTTGAAGATAGCATGGTCAGTAGACTCATCCTCCAAACCACAGAGGGGACATGTCGGCTGGATAGACAGGCCCCTATGAGAGAGCAGAGCACACGTCGGTAAGCAGTCCCAAAGAAGCTTCCAGATAAAAAGCTGAACCCTAGGAAGAGTAGGAAGCGACCATATCCATGCAGCATCCTTTGATTCCTGAGGCTGAGACCTAAAGATCTCCATAAGATCCCTGAAAGGAGCCCTAGAGAGGGAGGATCTCTGTCATAATCTCACATCACCCGAGGGGCCCGAGATAATAGGAATAGAAAGGATCCGCTGAGAAAGTTCATCACCAAAAAGGCTGGTCACCATAGGGATATTCCAAGAGGGGGGATCTGATGAGATCAAATCCTTGACCCTCAAGTCAGTGGGAATATCAGAGCTGATAAATGATGGCCACCGAGACAGAGGAATCTCAGAAATCCAAGATTCCTGAATAGCATCAATAGAGTGGCCATCACCAACCATCCAAGAGACATTCTGCATGATATAGTCACCAACCTGACACACCTCCTTCCAAAAGAAGGAACATCCCCTGGGCAGCAATATGAGCTCCCCTGACTTCCAATCACCATATCTCGCACGCATCACAGAGCTCCAGAGGCAGTGCGGCTCCAGAAGAAAGCGAGAAGCATGTCTGGCCAACAAAGCTTGTCGCCTTACCACCAGGGATTGAATCCCAAGACCCCCTTCCTGAATAGGCCTACAGATCATGTCCCACGATAAGAGATGAATACCATGCCCGTCTTGCATAGAAGCCCATAAAAAGTCTCTAAAGCATCTCTCAATCCTCCTCAAACAGGTAGTCGGAATGGCCACATTCGACAGCATATAGAGCGGAAGGGAAGAAAGGACCGACCGAATAATAGTGAGACGGGCCATCATAGATAGATCTGTGACATGCCAACCCTCGATACGCTGACGGACCCGCCTCTCTAGATCCACAAAGTCAGAACAATGAGGACGTCTGCCAGTCATGGGGATCCCCAGATACATGAATCGATCAGTCTGAATAGAGATTCTCAACCGATTAATAATAGCTACTCTAGTGGATCTAGGAGTCTTCGGGCTAAAGCAAATAGAAGACTTCTGAAGATTGACCTTCTGACCCGAAGCCTGGCAATAGCGCTGAATAATGGAATCAAAGGTAGCCGCATTAGCTGTAGAAGCCTGACCCAAAAGGATGCAATCATCAGCAAACAAAAGATGAGATATGGAAAGGCCCACATCCCCCACCACAAAAGGGACAATCCTCAGATTATGCTGGGCCTGATGAAGAGCTCGAGAGAGATCGTCCGCCGCCAAAATGAATAGAAGGGAAGATAGCGGGCATCCCTGACGTAATCCAACTGAAGAATAGAAAAACTCAGATGGGCTCCCATTGACGATCAAAGAGAAAGAAGCCTCTGAATACAGGCCATAACCCAATCGATAAACATCTCAGCAAAATCAAACTCCTGAAGAGAGCGATGCAAGAAGGTCCAGCTCAGTCTATCATATGCTCTCTCCATATCTAGCTTAATAGCCATAAGACACCGTCTGGCAGGGGCTCTATGAAGATCATGCATAAACTCCTGAGTGATGAGGACATTGTCCGAGATAGACAGTCCTCTAATAAACGCCCCCTGCTCCTCAGAAATAATACGAGGGATCACAGCACGGAGGCGGGAAGCTAAGAGACGGGCACAAACCTTGTACAGAGTAGTGCAGAGGCTAATCGGCCTAAAGTGCTGAGGAAGAGAAGCATCCGAGCGTTTAGGCACAAGAGTAATAAGAGTCCGATTCTAATCCTCAGGAATGTACTTAGATTGAAAAACAATTTGGATAGCCTGAACCATCTCCTGCCCCATAATATCCCAATAATGGCGAAAAAAGAAGGGCGGAAACCCATCCGGCCCAGGAGCCTTATCCTGACCAAGCTCCCAAAGAGCCCGACGAACCTCCTCCGCAAAAATAGGCCTGACAAGCATGGAGTTATCCAAAGAGGACACCTTCCTGGAGTCAGAAATCTGAGTAACCGGACCACCTTCACCAGAAGATTCAGACCATCTGGATTGGAAGAAATGAAGAAGCTGAGATCGGATAGAATGAATATCCTCCTGATGGTGCCCCTCAGCATCAACAAGCCTCCGAATCCTATTAACAGCCCTCCGCCTCAGAGTAGCCTGGTGGAAAAATCTGGTATTCCGATCCCCTTCATGGATCCACAGAACCCTGGCTCTCTGCCTCCAATATAACTCCTACTGACGAAGAAGGGAGTGATGACGAGCAAGGTTCTCTCGCAATAGAGAGAGATCAGAGTCCAAGAGAAGACCATCCTGGTCCTCCTTCGACTGAATGGCACATATAATGGCTTCAGCCTGCTCCACTTGCCTATCCAGATCCCCAACCTCCAGCCTATTCCATCTTGGAAGTCTGCGACTGGCCAACATGAGGCGGCGAGATATCCGGTAGACAGCATTACCCCTGATAGGAAGGTGCCAGATCTGAGAAATGATAGCCCGAGCAGCAGAATGGACCGTTCAAAACCGTTCAAATCTAAACTGTTTCCTCTGCTGAAGATTAGCCTCCAAGGAAATCAGAATAGGACAGTGATCGGAGGCGATCCTAGGAAGGTGAGTGACGGTGACAGCAGGGAATTTATGGAGCCTTTGTCTTATTGTCTCATATTGTCTCATAATCCAAATTTTATTAATGGTGGCATTTAACAAAGAGGCATTTGATATCTCTTATTGTCTCATAATCCAAATTACGTGATTATATATATCACATCCTACAAGTAACAGAGAATCATTTATCCAGAAAACTTCATGCATATTGATTAGCTTTAACAACAAACGGAGGGGCCATGGACAAGATACTACTAATCTGTTAAAGACTACATGGTCATGGAGGGGTACACAATCGGCGTAAAACAATGGAATAACACAACATGGAAGTGGAACGAACTGAGGGCTAGCTTAAATGGTAGCTAACATTGTATGATGGCAAAAGATAAGGTTAGGATGGCACAAGGAACTTAAATCTCCTCGCCCGATCTATTGATGGGCGAGTGCAAGGAACTTAACTGGGCCGAATATGAGGATAGGGCCCAAAAACCACATACTAGCCCATGCTGGGCCTTTCTTGTCCCAGCTATGAAACTTTCCTACATCGTTCGCCCGCCATGCTCCCGAATCGGTGATCGGCCCAGGGTGCAACGTGATATGATCGTAAACTCTTAAAATAAATCCTAAAAGTATCCCGATCTGCTAAAATTCATAATCAAATGATATTATCATTTAAATTATATTCATATAACATCATAATAATAGTAATACTAGTATATCTACAATCACCTAAATATGAGACTTCTATGATTGATCTTGTAAAATTCTGAATCTAATAAAACCCGATATTTGAGCATGTATCTCTTGTTTTGTTCATATGAAATAATCATATTTATTTTCTATCACATTTCATGCAATACATATTTTTAATTATGATATCTTTGGACAGAAATAAGTGCATACTTTAATTAGCATCTAAGCTTGGAAAGCTTGGAATGTGTGTGGGTGAGAGAGAGAGGGAAACTAAATATACTTAGCTATGTCACTCTCCTTTGATTAGTAGAAAGTAAAGAAACTAGTCAAGAGTGTACATTATGAATAACCAGCCATGATATGGATAGATGACAACAATTACAAGCCAAGCATATAGGCTAGGCCAAAGTTTCAATGATGCAACTTTTGGTCAGATCGCCAACTTAACAAGTTTATATGTTAATAATTTACAATAATCTTGGGTATGACTATTTTATCTAACACTCGTAACAACAACCGTAACAAATCCTTAATTTCAAACTAATTAGGATTGGCTATATAAATTCTTTTTTTATTATATTTAATTTAGAGTAACATTTTTTTAAGATGTGAAGAATTAAATTTTCATTATTACTTTCATATAATATTTGATTTACTGCTATCTCTTTTTTCCTTCTAAATCTATCCAACTACTTTACATTGGTGCATCTCTAAGCCTATATTGTAAATATCTAAACTATCTAAGTAGTCCTCTCAATTTATTCTCAATTAGTGCTAGCTTCATTTTTTTACAAATAATTTTATTTCTTTTTCTATCTTCTATAATCACATATTTATTTTAGAATTCTCAATTCAGCTATATTCATCTTGTGTACATGAAATATATTGGCTGCCCAACATTCTATCCCATAAAGCATAGTTGATTTTATGATTATCTTATAAAATTTCTTCTTTAATATGGAAGTTATTCTATTATATAATATTTTTGTTCTATTTTTTATTTTATCTAAAATCTCAATCTTTTTTCTCTTATAAATAATCGATCCTAAATATAAAAAAAATGATCACTTTAATAATTTTATGATTTATTCTACATTCATCTTTATTTCTAATTATACTAAATAGCATTTTGCATATTTTTTCTTTATCATATTTAACCTAAAAATTTTAGATTATAATGTATTTCTTTATAATTCTAATTTATGATCAACAATAGCTTTAGTTTTATCTACTATTAATATATCATTTGCAAATAATATGCATCATCGAATATTATCTTAAATACGTATAGTAATCTCATTCATAACTAATGCAAAATGTATGAATTAAGAATAAGTCTTTGATGTAAACTTATTATGATTCAAAATTCAATAGTACTACTGTTAGTAGTTCTTATACTAGTAATTGCTTTATCATGCATACCTTTTATTATGTTAATATATGTAATGAATACTTTTTTCTTATTTAGCACCCATTATAAGACTTTTTAAGAGACTCTATCATATGCTTTTCCTAAACTAATAAAAATTATATAAAAAAATTATTTCTTTTCTTTATATATCACTATTAACCTCTGAAGAAAAAGGAGCTTTTATAGTCAACCTTTATGGCATAAAACTAAATTGATTCTCTAATTTTTTTTCTATTATATTTTAATTTATGCTTAATTATCCTTTCCTAAAGTTTTATAGTGTGACCTATAAGTTTAACATCATGATAATTAGAACAAATTTGAATGTTATCATTACTTTTATAAATTGAGATTATACTGCTATTTTTTCATTCATCAGGCATCTTTTTAGTCTGTAAGATGATGTTCAATAAATGTCACCAAAGGTACTCCTACAACATTAAATTATTTTCAAATCTGGATGGAAATTTTGTTGGATCCCATTGCTCTTTTTATTTTATTTTTTTATAGCCTCTTTAACCTTAAAAATCCTGATCCTATGAATATATGGTATCTTTATCCTTAATAAAACTTGTAAGGTATTATATATGGACTTTCAATAGACTAAACAAGTATGGTATAAAAAAGGGAAATATGCTGTTTATGCAGGTCAAAATATTTCAAACATTTTTACATTTTTGATATATCCTAGAAGGAAAAGTCTTTGTATATTTCTTTGGTGCAGGATGGCCTGCATCAGGTACGGTGATTTGCCCATGCATTGGCCTGTGCATCTGTAGTATGGGACCCATGAGAAAGGCTCCGATGTAGGCCCATGCATGGACGAATCACCATGCCCGATGCAGACTATTCTGCACCGAAAGCGATGTACAAAGACTTTTCCATCTGAGAAAACTATATATCCCATGAACCTACAGGGATTCTTTGTAAGAAATCTGCAAGAATACCGACCGCTAGCAATATATCCAGCCATTTATCATTGCACGATCTCAAATGAATAACGAATAGGGCCTCCTTTTGCCTGAATTTTTGGAGATTATGTTATCAATTTATCCTTGTTGTGCTTTGGATGTTCGGGAAAATTGAATTTCTTTTAGTAAAATTAAGTCTTGAGGGCATGCTGTCATTGCTCTACCATGACAATGGAAAGTTAGAAAAATGGGTTCTCTACAAGAAAAGGATAAACTATATCTACAAGACCCAACAAATTGAATTATTATAGAAAACTTCAAAAATATGATGTGCTCTACTAGCATGGTAAGTGGTTGGAAATTTGTGTTTGTTTTATATCATAACCCCTTTCTATAATTCAACCCAATTCTTTAAATGCAACAGTCTGTCTGAAATCACCAATCTAGGTTGGGTACTACTACAACAAATTTGGATGAAGAAAATATCTTGCTGAGCCATTACAATAATTTTCAATATAATATAATATTGCTCTACGTCTGTGTCCATAAGCTTATATTACTTGCATTGCATATTGATTGAGTAGGTATATTTCCAAGCTTAGTCATCTTCTTTGGAGTGAACTTAAATAGGTATTAAGATACCTTAAAGGAGTCATAGATAATAGTCTTCATTTTAGCAATGGCCCTACAATTATTTAGGGGTATATAATACTAACCAAGAATCATAGACTTAGACAACAGTAAATTTATAAGTGGATATGTATTCAATTCGAGTGGTGCTTCTATCTCTTAAAAATTAGCTTAGTATTATTACTTGATCCACTATTGAAGTGAAATGAGCAAGCTTTGATGTATCATGTGGTCAGGAAAAGTGGCTTAAGGATCTGTTAATAGATCATCCCTTCTTGGTTTGACTAATTCAAGATGTTTTGGCTACTATGACAACTAAGTAATAGTAATAAAATAATGAATAGAATGTACTCTATTAAAATCAACTCCTTAAGAGATTTATCATTGAACAACACTTAAAATCATTAGATTTTAAGTCAGATATTTGTGTCTATGATTATATGCTACTTATGCATATAATTGCCGAAGTTATGAATCACAAACTCAAGGTGTGTTATCGAGTGATCTTTCTTGAACACTTATATCAATCCATCTTTGTCCAATTAACTCTCTAGTATTTTTTCATGTAGCCACATTTTTATTGCCTTATATGACAAGGCTAAGGAAGTTATCTTGAACTCTAACTTAATGATACAGTTTCTAGTTTAAGGACACATCATAGTCTTTAAGGCTCACATGGTGACAGAGAGGGAATTTATCATATCACTCCCTAAATGATCGACTTTAGCACATGCAACACATAATACATGTTACAGCAGAGCTCCCACTTAATGAGTCATGTCAATCTCAAATGCCATACAAACTTAAGTCGAGATATTACAAAAATGTCCGACCTGAGCACTCACACATATGCTCATGTTCGGTTTCATTAGGCTCTAAATGGATTTGTGGACATTTAAAATATATGGATTTAAATCTTATCTTAGTTTCAAATAAGGCAACATTACTTGCAATTTATGCAGCTTACGACATTTTCTACTACTCATGCAGCTTTTCTTGCAACACATGCACTTTTCATGTTTCACACAATATGTGCATCTTATCCTAATGTCGCCACTCAAGTATGAATTGTGGTCAGTCTTTTCTCATCCTACTCATCACAAAAGTGTCAAGGCAATTACTCAAGTAAGTGAGCTGATCTGAGCCTTTGACATCATAAAAGGCAATGAAACAAACAGTTTATTTCAACAATATCCAAAGTATAACCCTTATTAGTCAACTTTTATGTAGATCCAAAGTCCTCACATGGATCTAGAATATATCTTTACCAATAGACTTAGTCAATGGGTTAGCTACCATTCTTCTAATAGAGATGTGCTAAAGGATGACTTCACCTTTCTTAACCATGTCTCGAATATAGTGATATCTTATATTAATGTGCTTCATTCTACTACAATATTATGAATCTTTAGCATATTGTAATGTTGTCATGTTGTCAAAATATATCTGAATAGGTTCACAAGCATTGGCTGTAACCTCAAGATGACTTAAGAATTTCTTCAACTATACTACCTCCTAAACAACCATCAAGCAAGCGATATATTCAGCTTCCATTAGAAAGAGGGCGATACAATTTTTCTTCTTACTGCACAAAGAAATAGCTCTTCCTCCTAGGATGAACTAATATCTTGAGGTAGTTTTTTGCTCGTCTATATCACCAGCCTAATCCATATCACAAAAGTCTTTTACTCTCAAGTCCCTTCTTTGTTAGCATAGGATAAGATTGCAGTACCACGAAAGTAACGAAAGATTCTTTGAACTACTTCCCAATGAGTGGATCTCAAATTACTTTGGTATTAACTAACTAAGCCGATTACAAAGCAAATATCAGGGCAAGTACATAACAGAGCATACATCAAGCTTCCCACTATATTAGTATAAGGAACCTTTCTCGCTCTTTTTTTTACACATTTGTCTTATGGTACTAATTGAGGCTCAAAGTACAATCCTTCTCAATTGGTGTGTCAATGGGTTTCAAATATTGCATCCGAAAATCACTCCAAGATTTTCTCAACAAAAGTTTCTTAAGACAAATCAAGAATCTTCTTAGAGTAATTTCTTAGAATTCTCACTCCAAGCACATAATTCACTTCACCTATATTCTTCATCTCAAAGATAGAGAACAATTACTTTTTAGTAACATTGATTAATCCTATGATATTTCTAGCTAAAAGGATATCATTCACATACAATAATAAAATCAAAATTTCATCTTCTGATTTCTTGATGTACATACAATGGTCTTCTTCAATCATGTTCAAGCTAACCGATGTAATGACTTTATGAACTCTGAAATATTACTAAGTAGATGATTGTTTAAGATGATATATAGGTCATTTCAAGTGGCACACTTCGCTCTCCTATCTTTGACTTCAAAGCCAATAGGTCGATCCATATAGATCTCTTTGTCTAGTCCTCCATTGAGGAATGTTGTCTTGACATCCATCTAATGCAGTTCCAAGTCTAAATTGGCTACAATAACTAGGACTAAACGAATAAAGGCAAACCTTACCATGAGAGAATGTCTTTTCATAGTCTATACCCTTCATTTGAATATAGCCCTTCGCTACGAGTCGAACCTTTTACTTATCGATTGATCCATCTGTCTTATGCTTTGTCTTTAGGATTTAGGACTCACTTGTTTCCTATCAATTTGCACCTAGATGGAAGATCAACCAACTCCCACACATGGTTTTTAGTTATCAATTCCATCTCATCCTTCATGGCTGCGAGTCACTCATTATGAGTTGGTGAAGCTAGCATTTCCTATCAATTTGCATCTAGATGGAAGATCAACCAACTCCCACACATGGTTTTTAGCCATCAATTCTATCTCATCCTTCATGGCTGCTAGCCACTCATTACGAGCCAATGAAGCGAGCAGAGCAAAAGAAGTTGGCTCATCTTCTTCTAGTGGAGTGCATGAGAACACATCCCCTTCAATTTCAAAATGATGATATAGTATACTTCCATGTTTACTTCTCTGCAATTGTAAACTTGGGTCTTAAAGGCTATTTTCTGGTGATGTGCTAGTTTGTGCGCTCCCATAGGGTAAGCCACTCCCACTGTTTATGGTGACTCTTGGAAAGGGTTATGATTCCCCTCCTTTGCTAGAGATACTGGTGGAGTCCTCTTATAACTCATAAAACTTCAAGTCCTTTCTTACTTCACTAATACTTAGAGATTCATCCTATATGAATTTTACATATTTGGACCTACTTCAGTCATTCCTCTATCAGGATATTCATCATATATCATGTAATCCTTAAAACTCTTAGGCTACCTGTTAAATACCTTTGTGCTAGCCCTAGGCCCTAGCTTTCTCAACCTATAGGAGGTGTTGTGAACATATCCTGCTAAGCCTCATAAGCGCAAATAATTCATACTAGGTTTTGCGCCATATCAAAACTCATATGGAGCAATGGGCATCAACTAGGCATGCAATTAAGGGTGTAGACAACAGTCAATAACGCATCTCCTTCAAAACTTATTGGTAGATTGCTACGTCATCATCAACCTAACAATGTCCAATAAAGTCATATTCCTATGCTCTATAACTCCACTTTATTGCTGTATTTCAAAAATTGTTAGTTGATCCCCTTCTCCTTATAGAGCCTTTTAAATTGCTCAGAAAAATATTCGCATCCTCTATCAGTTTGGAGGGTCTTCAAAGTCCTCTCCTTTTGATTCTCTACTTCTGCTAAAAAGCATTTGAAATAGTCTAATACTTCATAGCAGTGGGAGATCATATGCACGCCCCAACTTGCGAATAATCGTCATGAATATGAGAAAGTAAGAGGTGCTATACCATGCCTTGACATATATAGGTCCATAAATATCTAAGTGTACTAGCTTTAAAGGTTGAGAGGTCCTATAAGACTTACTAAAAGTTTTTCTAAATGCCTTTCATACTAAGCAAGGCTTACACATAGAAAGACCTATTTTGCCAAGAGGTCCCAATGGCCCTTCTTTTGCTCATCTAGACATCCTATCTTGGCCAACATGGTTAAGTCTAACATGCCATCTCAATCAAGTCTAGCATGCCATCTCAAACTATCATTCGCTGCAGGAAAAGAAACACATATAAACAAGGAGTTATAATAACTAAAATTAACATTAAGTCTAAAGAAACCATTCAATAACTATTCACAAAAGAACATATCACCAACCAACTATACATTCATTTCATTTGTAGAGAAATAAAAAGCATAACCTAAGGCCAATAGGGAAAGTTGCTACGCCCAACACTTGTTTGCGTAAACCATTCCTAAGCATAATATGTTGGATATCCATCTTTATTCGGTGAAAATCCATGTAGCCAATTCAGTCCTTCAATACATGTTTGGTCACTCTCATATCTTTCTAGTTCAGTGCAATTACGAGCCAAATGTTCCTTTATTACACAGTTGTAGCATCTCATCTTTGCTACATTTCTCTTACCTTGTCGTCAGTCCATTAAGGTTTGACTATCCTTTTTCTCTTTTTTAGGCCCCTATCTAGCTTTCCCACTATCATACCCCTTTTCTTATTTTTGGGTCTTGAAGGCTCAACTTGAGTTACAAAGACCACAAGGCAGCTGGTTGCCATGTGTTCAGCCTCCAGGTCCAAATGCTAGGAAATATTATCAAAGCTCTTAATACGCTTACTATGAGTCATCAAGAGCTTTATCTGACTTCACTCAAGGTTAAGCAAAGAATATATCATTGTCAGTACCTGTGCTCATATGTTAGCTTACTTCTCATAGCTCTCAGATCTCTAATCATAATAATGTTCATAGCACGAAGATGCTTAGACATGGAGTAACTAGGATCTTTAGTGTACTACATAACTTTAAGTTCAAAGCACACAGTCTTATAGCAGAAGTTTGGCCATACTTATGATTCCACATGGATTGGGCCATGAAAAATTTTTAAATTCCCAATGAGAACATTGTGCATGCTGCTCAATATAGTAAAGCGTGCATAGTGATTTTTGTTAACCAAGTTCTCATAGACCTCTTAGTCATGACACTACTAGGCAAAGTTGCTTTATTCAAGCAAAGTCATACAAGAGGTGAGAGTTTCTAAGACTTCCAACTCTTAAGTATTGGAATCTTTTTATGCCACATATCATAATTTTGTCCATTTAATTTTTCACCTCTATTTACAATGGTCCTAAGGTCATCACTACTTCATCTAAACAAGGTTTGGGCATTAGGCACATGTCATAGTTTATATTATTGTTAAAAAATTAATTAGGTTTTGGATACTCTTTCTCATAAAATGAGATGAAAATTTTGCTAAGCTCATAATCATCACCAATTTAGTAAGATTGAATATCTAATCTAATTATTTTCTAGTTTAGATATTTTACCCCTAATTCCACAAAAATAATAATGCAACTTGAAACAAATCCACATGCAGCATTAGGGATGAATATATTAATATGAACATATCATATAGTAAAAATATATTACCATGAAATAAACTAATTATAACGGGTAATCAGAAAACTTAGCACTAAGCATAAATTTCATTCTAGCAAATTTGATTAAAAAAATGCATAAATATTAATCATGCACTAACAATAAATAATTATGCGCTAGCATTAACCATTTATACATAAAACATAAATAATTATGCCTCGAATTTATTTTTAAGTTAAAATGGCATAAATACCATTTATACGCAAAGCATAAATAATTATACCTTAATTAAAAAATTTATGATAAATTTTCTAAATTTTTTAGCAAATTTTTCTGATTTTTCTGCAATTTCAACAATTTTTTTGGTTTTCTATAATTTTCAACTAATTTTTAAAATTAAAAAAATAGAAAAAGCCTTTTCTATTTTAAAAAAATAGAATCCAAGGAACCAAGGAGGGCTAATGGTTAATTTTATAGGAAAAATTAACAAAAGGTTCCTACCGTTAATTGAAATGATTTAAAAACATTTTAAAAGGTAAAATTAACACTAGGTCCCTAGGAGCTTAAATGATTACCAAAATGTCTCCTCAACCGGAAAAAAAAAAAAAAAACAGAAAAGATATGTGGCATGCCATGTTAGGGGACCCACTGCCACATGGGGATAGGTTATCTTGTGAGCATTCACATGGTGCGGGCCACGTCGCTCAGACGTGCCCACGTCAGTGCGCACGTGGTTACGACGTCAACATAAATTTTTTTGGGGCTGAAAAATAGGAAACTGAAAGCCCTTAGGCTTCACCGAATTTACATATAGGTGCCATCTATAAACTCAGCGAATTCCCCATGGCTGCTGCAAGTTCAGCGGCCGGCCGGGGAGTTTCTGGCCTCTAGCGATCAAGGAAAAAACTCTCCTGGCCTCTCCAGTAGTTGGAGAACCCATTTCCGGCTGCCTTTGTTAGTCCGATGGCCCCTTCCATCGGAAGGAAAGGGGAAGCCGCTCGCATGGCGCCTTGCGAGGAGCAGCCGGCCGCCGTACCCCAATCCTCTGCATGCTCCGAAGACGACCAAGGGCCAAAAGAAGCCCGGCCAGGTGGCTCTGATACCATTGATGGTGTACTTCGACGTCGGTCGGGGAAGAAGGAGAGAGAGTTCTTGTCTCGTCGGAGATGCTGGATCGCCGAAGATAGGGAGCTACCAGAGTTCTTGCTTCAGTCATACTCCTGGCTACGCTGCTCTCAAAGAGAGGTCTTCGGATAACTTGTTTCTGTTCTCATCTCTCATTAGCGAGAGGAGTACTTTTTAAATCCTCCTCTACTCTCTGGTATCAGGCGACGGATGCCCATTCCCTCTGCCATACTAGTGGCGGCAAAGAGAGCCATTCTTAATTACCATTGTGAATGCATATATAGCCTGGCATCAATAGGCCAGGGGTCAACGCTAATGATGGAAATTGTGAAGATATTGTTGAATTATGCTAGCAGAGAAGCATGAAACTAGAATCATGCTCAAGCGACTAGATGTTGTTGTGTCCAAGAAGTTGCTCAATTGCCTTGATGATGGTGACGACAAATTACATGAGCTGCCCTTGGTTGATGATGGATAACAATTATAGCAACTTATTCAAAATCCTGATGGCATTTGATCAGCTTGGCCTTCAGAGATAGGATCGGGACACGTGCGCTTGCATGTGATGTTGTGACTCCTCATGAGTTTTGTCATGGCCTTCTACATGCCAAAGAATCTCCTGACTCAAGAGGCATGCTAAGACCAAGGAGCAACAACAAAAAGAAATTTAGTTCTAATCAAATGTATAAAAAGGTCTTTTCAGGTCCTAATGAATTATCTTAAGGTAGTGTTTGATAGAAAAAATATTATCCATGGATAAGTGTATGGGATAGAGTTTATATCTGGCTATCCTTAGGGATATTCCTTGACTATCTCATTGATCATATCAAATGCAAAAAGGTAAATCCATAGGATAAATTTTTTTTACTCTTATTTGAAGGGATAACCAGCTATTTCCTACATTTTTTAGAGAATAAATTGAGGGAATACCCTGGTTAACCATGAATTATCCCTCTGGTTAACTTTATTTCCAGCTATACTTTATAGTTATGGTCGGCTTTTGGAAATAAGAGGGGATATCCTCTGGATATCCCTTCTTATTCCCTATTTCAAACACTACCTAAGGTAGTGTTTGATTAAAAAAATAATATCCATGGTAAGTGTACGGGATAGAGTTTATCCCCTAGCTATCCTTGGCTATCCCATTGATCATATCAAATGCAAAAAGGTAAATCCATAGGATAACTTTTTTTACTCTTATTTGGAGGGATAACCAACTATTCATGCATTTTCTAGGAAATAAATTGAGGGGATAACCCATGGTTAACCATGGATTATCTCTTTGGTTAACTTATTCCCAGCTATCCTTTATAGTTATGGCTTTTGGGAATAAGAGGGTATCCCTTCTTATTTCCTATTTCAAACACTACCTAAAGAGTTTTGCGCTATAGGTTATTCCTTAATACCCCTCTTATTTCCTATTTCAAATACTACCTAAGGCAGTGTTTGGATGGGGAATAAGGCCTGGAATGGCCCTTATTCCCCTTATTCCCCCAAACAGAAGGAAAAAGGTGTGTGGCCCCACTAGATTAGCTATTCCGATCAACCCTTCTTATTCCAATTTCTTATTCCATAGTACTGGATAGAATAGCTCCTATTCCCACTGTAGCTATTTCAGGGGCACCGATGGCATTAAATTAAATATATTAAATAAATTTATTTATACTGTCACTAAATAAATTAAATAAATTTATGTATAATATAATTTAAATAAAATAAATTTATTTATAATATATTTAAAATGAAATAAATTTATTTATAATTAATTTAAAAAAATAAATTATTAAGTATGTTCTTATATTAATTTTATTAATAATAATTAATTATTACCTATTATTAATAAATAATAATTTATTCAATTAAATTAATTAAATAAATTTATTTATAATATAATTTAAAATTAAAAAATTATTAATAGAAAATACTAAATTAGTATGTTATTTTTTCTTTATTAATAAATAATTTATTAAGTATGTTCTTATTATGCTATTAATAATAATTAATTTATTACCTTATTCTTAATAAATAATATTCATTCAATTAAATAAATTAAATAAATTATTCATATATAATTTAATAAATAAATTTATTAATAGAAAAATAAATTAAGTATGTTATTTTTTTCTTATTATATAAAATAATTTATTAAGTATGTGTCTTATATTATTCTATTAATAATAATTAATTTATTACCTTATTTATTAATAAATAATAATTTATTCAATTAAATAAATTAAATTTATTTAAATATAATTTAAAATTAAATAAATTTATTAATAGAAAATAATAATTAAGTAGTTATTTTTTTCTTTATTATAAAATATTTATTAAGTATGTTCTTATATTATTTTATTAAAATAATTAATTTATTCCTTATTTATTAATAAATAATAATTTATTCATGTCATTTAAAAAATAACAATTGATAAACCATTTTATTGGAAGGGGTATCTTTGAAATTTCAGAAAAAATTTTTATTTCCTACTGGAATACATGCTTATTCCCATGTCATCCAAACATCATTTGGAATAACACTGCATTAATTGCACTGGAATAACATGGAACCATATTTTCATCCAAACAGAAATCTAGAATAACAAAGGGAATAAGCTATTCCTACGGAATTCGTATCCCTGTTCTTGAAATAACTTTTTGACATCCAACGCAGCCTAAGAGTTTTGCGCTATAGGTTATTCCTTACTCGCATGCATTCTATATCTACTGTTTTTACGGTCTAATTAGGCAAATCTTTTGGTTTCCACGTCCTCACCAAAGATCATAGCTTACACTAAATTTATTATTAAAGCAAGCAGGTTATTGTGAAGCCCTAATTTTAGAAGTCCCAAGTATCTTTGGCATTGCCGAGGTATTAGCTGTCATCCAATGACAAACTTAGCACCAATCATTGTAACCAATGGCACTAACCCTTTCGCTCCTTTGGTTCCAATACCAAACCAACTTTTTGTTACTTTGAGTTTAAGCACGCCACCAACTATGCAAGCAACTAAAAAGTGGTAGCAAGTTTATAGAACCTAGCTTCATCATATTCTTTAATAACATCAACAATCATGTCAAGCACCTTAAGGCAACCATGGCTAAGATGATAGACAACATAAGGTGGACACCGTAGCAGTTGCAAAGTGGTAGCTCACATATCCAACTCTCGAACGTATGTGAACTAAGATGGTAATGATGATAACCCTTTGCTATGCCTCCCAAGATGAATTTCAAATGAATCTCTAAACAACTTCGTTCAAATTGAAGTCTCTATTCAAGAATTCATTGACTCTCGCAAATTTGATATGTTTCTATCAATCATAATATCTTTTAGCTGCATCCTGCAGCATCAATTATAATAATTAAAGAACTACTGATTTTATATGGGTACGCATACTCAGAAGAACCCACTTCTACAAAGGAGTAGGTTTCTTGCTTTTTTTTTTTTTTTTTTATAATTTGTAGGCAGGGGGTAAAAAGAGTTTAAATTTCAGGCTCTACCAAAAATTTCATATTAATCCAAATTCTGTATTTATTAGATTATACATACCAATAAGAGCATACTTTCTGTTCAAACAGAAGAATTGCTAACAAAATGGTGGTGCCTTTTGTCCCTTCTTAAACACTCCTTGTTGTTAACTACCCGACATCCTATTCTCCACGTCTTCTCTTCCTAAGCTTTTTTTTTTTTTAATTTTGTTTTTGTAAATTATCAAACCATTTGAAATTATTGACAAACATATTATTTTATAGATATGAATTAGTAAACCAAATTTCTTTTATCATGGTAGCGTAACACCAATCAAATACAGTTCTCATGGTACTTTATTGATATTGTATGGGTTTGTATGAACTATTAACCAAGCTGATCAAGGAGATCGATGGAAAAAAAGGTCCCCATTTATTGAGGAATGAATCAACTATTGGCCTCTAAAGCTTGGTAAATTGGAACAAGCATGCAAAACCAAAGAAGAAGACAGATAGGGCATTAGAGACCTAAACATCAAGAATCGTACGTAGGAATATATATACTCGTCATGGGAGACTCGAGCTCGGTGCTCGTTGGAGGCCACGTAAAAGAATATCATTCACATGGAAGAATTACATGGAGGAATACGCTCATTGCCCTACAGCTTATCAAAGCTAGTTTAAGCTTGGCAATAGCATGAGGCTTGAATATAGCTAGTTGGCTTGGTCTCACCAACTTGTCATACCCCCATACCAAATAGGGCTATTTGGTTTGTGAGAATGGAACTATATATAGGATGAGTTCTGAAAATAGTGATTCTAAGTTTCAAAGAAATTGGAATTCTAAAATAAAAATCATCTTTGAGGACAGATTAAAAATTTAAACTCATGTTCAAGATTTGTTACCCTATCTCTTCTCTCCTTTCACTCAAACACTCAAAATCACCCCTCAATAGAAGTATACATTATAATCACTCAGGATAAAAACTCGATATCTTTTCTTATTTTAAAAATAGAAGCTAAGAAAACAAACCCACCGTACTCATCTCCTAGATATTGACTCAACAAAATATATTCTATTCTAAATAAATAATTACAACCAACTTTATTTTATTCTATGATTTCAATATTGAGGAACAAAATTGAAATTGTAGATCGATTCTAATTATTGGGTTTGGACAAATCAAGTAACATTAATAAGAATAGATTTGGTTTTTATTTTGATTGCCGTATGATACAAAGAAATAGAGAAAATAAATTATTTAATTTTAATTTTAATAAATTTTAATTTCAATTTTAATCCAATACTAGTATTGAACCAAAAGGGCACCTAGTTCTACCGTTTTTCCATACAAAATTATGTGCAAGCGCGATGAATCTGCAACCGAGAATCAAAAAGACTTTGTACATCGCATTCGGTACAACAAATCTTACGTGAATTGCATCATCTCTTTTTATTGGTTCACATGCATTCTATATAGCTTAACGCGATAGAATGTAATAGCAGAAATCATGATTATGAATTCATGGTATACCGTTTCTGATGGGATGGCTTGTCTTTTGACTATAATGTAAAGGAACAAAATACATGAGTGAATGATATGAAGAAAATATCCTATTCTCCATAGTTTTCAGGAAAGAGTTGAATAGGAAACTGTAGATATAGATAGAGCGCGCTCTGGCATCACTCTGGATGACTATAATTAAGAAAGAGTTGAACCTTCCCCCAAAAAAGTAAAATTTGAATTGGCCCCTCTAGCTAAGTTCTTGACTCTGTGAACTAATGAAAAATTAAGCAAAATTGGCATTCTTAACAGGCTTGGCTCAAACATCAAGCTAAGTCACAATGAAAACATGCATCAATAACAACAATTAACACATTTTGCCAGCTATATATATTATTCTTGCAAAAAGATGTGAAGAAGATTTTCAGTCCCACCTTAAGTCCTAAATAACTTAATACTCAGGCATAGAGCTCGCCTGTTTTTATTTAAAAAATCATCTTAACTGACAAGTAGAGAAGAAATCAAATTTGAATAAACAATTGGAGTTAGTTGGATCTAACCATTTTAACCTAATTGTGAGTCCACAACCTCAACGAGAATGATTTGCAGGCCTATCAGCATGTATACTAAGCCAAGTAGCTAAATGACTGAAGAGAACCTTCTAAGTAAACAACGACAAAATGCCTTGAAACTTCACAAGGCTTATAATCTCATAATACACCAAGTGCCATGGAGAGAGATGGGGAAGGGGGAGTGAGTGAAGGGGGCAGAGAGAGAGAGAGAGAGAGAGAGAGAGCAAAAAATTTGAAAAACAAGAATAAGATAATAAAAAAGGCTTAAATGAGAACTGCTATCCCATCAAAGAAGGATATATTAGATGAGTAAAACCACCAGCAATAATCAGTCAATACCAATTAAAACAGGAACATGATGATCTTCATTAACATGCTCTTTGCAACCAAACTCAGTCAGAATACAGAATTAAATCTGAATCAGGATTGATGTAAACTATTTAATCTGTGAAGACCATCATGGTAAGTTAGCAATGGCAGAAGTAGCACTTAAAAGTAGAAATTAATAACAGAGCATCCAAATGTTACCTGTCACAATGGCAATATCTTGAAGAAGAGCCTTACGCCTTTTGCCAAAACCAGGAGCTTTAATTGCACCAACATTGAGAATACCCTGCAGCTCATTCACAACAAGAGTTGCCAAAGCCTCACCAATTACATCTTCAGCAATAATGAGAAGAGGATCTCTCACTTGCGCGCATTGCTTTCTCCAACAAATTATTTCTTTAATTGTTGAACTCTTCTGATCAGTCACTAGAACTTTGGCATTCTCAAATTCAACTAGTAACTTCTCAGGATTTGTGACAAATTGTGGGGAGATAAAACCTTGGTCAATCTGCAATGATGGTTTCAAAAACACATAACAAAGTCAATATGTTGCATAATGCACAGATTTCAAAATATAAAGGAAACAATGAGTAGGGTAGTTTGAAGTCTTGGAAACAGCAACAAACCTTCATTCCTTCTTCAACATCGACACTAGTCTCAAATGATGAAGAAGACTCGATACAAAGAACACCATTAGGACGAACTTTATCCATAGCATCAACAATCATGCTCCCCAAATAATCATCGTTACCAGCTAAAATAGAGGCAACAGCAGCAACAGCAAATCAATATTTTCTTCTAAAGTTATTGAAGAAGTCTTCGATAGCTTATTCGAACCTCGGACCAAAACTATTTCCTTATATCCGAAACTCATAACACTTTTCAGAACACTTTTTCAAAGCTAGAAAGAATCTTATATTACCATTCGAAAACTGTTGAATCCTTAGACAGGATTCTTAGAGCATATTTAGAGCGAGAAAGAATCTTGATTCAACCTTGGACTGATTCTTTATACCCAAAAGCTAGAGCAGGTTTTGGAACATAAAATATTTAGTCAGAAGTTCTAGGAAGAATGTTTTAGAATTAGAAAGAGTTTTCTATCAACAAAATTCAACCAAGATGGGGGTAGAAGTAGGGTGAGGAAAAAGGGCATTTTGGTCTGTACATAAATTTTAAAAAAAGGTTGAACGAGTATTAATGCACATCACGCTCAAAACTTAAGATCGTATTCCTGTTATCCCGTCCCATCAAGTCAAGCTATGTAGGATCCATGTGGACCAATAAGGAGTAAAGGTGCAACCTACGTAGGATTTTTTTGCTGCATCGAAGGCAGTGTACAAAGACTTTTCCTTTCAAGAGTAAGATTGGTTGAGAAATGAGGATAGGGCCCAAAAAACTAGCCAATGCCTGGCCTCTCTTATCACAGCTACCTAACTTTCCAAGATCATTTGCTCAACATATTTGTCATGCTCCCAATTTGGCACCCAGCCCAGGGTGCAACCGCATACTCTTAGAACGAACCTTAAAAGTATCGAAGCCTACTAAAATTCATAATCAAATAATATTATCATTTAAATTATATTCACATAACATTGCAACAATAGTAATACGAGTATATCTACAATCATGTACAAATGAGACTTAGAAGGTTGATCTAAAATTCTGAATCTTCTAAAACCTGATATTTGAGCATATTTCTCTTGTTTTGTTCACACAAAATAATCATATTTATTTTCTTTGCCATTTCATGCAATACATATTTTAAATTATAATATCTTTGGACAGTGATAAGTGCATATTTTAATTATCATCTAAGCTTGTAAAGCTTGGAAAGATGTGAATATGTCTGTGTGTGAGAGAGAGAGAGGGAGATGAAAACTAGATCTGCTCAGCTATGTCACTCTCCTTTGATTATTACAAACTAAAGAAACTGGTCAGGAGCATACACTATGTTATCATAACAGCATGAATAACCAAACATGATATGGATAGATAACAATAATTACGAGCCAAGCATATAGGTTAGGCCAAAGTTCTGATGATGCACCTGTTAGTCATATCGCCAACTTGAGAAGTTCATATATTAATAATTTATAATAATCTTGGGTATGACTATTTAATCTAACACTTATAAAAATAACAACAATAACAAGCCTTAACCTCAAACTAGTCAGAATCGATTATATAAATTTTTTTTCTTCATTATATAAGATTTAGAGTTATAATTTTTTTATAAGATGCGATGAATTAAATTTTTTTTTGTTACTTTCATATAATTTTTGATCGGCCACTATTTCCTTTTTCCTTTTGCATGTATCTAATCTCTTCAAATTGGTGCATCTCTAAGCCTATATTGTAAATGTCTAAACCATTTAAGTAGTCCTCTCAATTTGTCCTCAATTGATGCCAGCTTCATCTTTTTATAAATAATTTTATTTCTTATTCTATCTTTATTATCTCATATTCATTTCAAAATTCTTAATTCAGCTACATTCATCTCGTGTACAAGCAATTTTTTAGCTGCCCAATATTCTGCCTTATAAAGCATCGTCAATCTTATATTTGTTTTATAAAATATCTTCTTTAATATGATAGTTATTTTATTATATAATATTTTTGTTGCATTTTTTTATTTTATCTAAAATCTCAATCTCTTCTCTTTATAAATAATTGATCCTAAATATAAAAAATAATTGCTTTTAAAAATTTTAGAATTTACTTTATATTTATCTTTATTGTTAATTATACTAAAATTGTATTTCGTGCATTATTTTCTTTGTTATACTTAACTTAAAATTTTTAAATTGTAATGCATTTCTCTATAATTTCAACTTATGATTAACCATTACATTAGTTTTATTTACTATTAATATATCATTTGTAGATAATATGTATTATGGAATATCATCTTGAATATATCTAGTAAGCTTATCTGTAACTAACATAACATAAAATATATAAATTAAGAACAATATCCCAAGTGTAAACCTATTATGATTTAAAATTAAATGGTACATTATTAGTCATTTTTATACTAGTAACTGCTCCATCATACTTGTCTTCTATTACGGTAATATATATAATAAATGCTTTTTCTTATCTAACACCCATCATAAGATTTTTCTAGAAACTCTATCATATGCTTTCTATAATTTAATAAAAATAATGAAGATCTTATTTCTTTTCTTTATATTTCTCTAATAACCTTCTAAAAAGAAAAAAAGCTTCTATAGTCAGCCTTCTTGATGTAAAACTAAATTGATTATATAATATTTTTTCATTACATTCTAATCTATGCTCAATTATCCTCTCTTAAAGTTTTATTGTATGACTTGTAAGTTTAATACCATAATAATTAAAACAAATTTGAATGTTATTTTTACTGTTCTAAATTGGGACTACAGTGATCTGCTTTCATTCATTAGGTATCTTTTTAATTTTTAAGATATTATTCAAAAATTATCACCAAAGGTACTCCTATATCATTTAACATTTTCAAATCTTGATGAAAATTTTGTTGAATTTCATTGCTCTTCTTATTTTCATCTTTTTCATAGCCTCTTTAATCTAGATATCCTAATTCTATCAGTATATATGATATCTCTATTCTTAGTAAAACTAATTATTCTAAATTATCTCCATATTTTTTATTTAATAATTTATTAAAATAGTTTCTTTTTTTATTTTGTCCTCTTTAATTAAAACTTTTGGATCTTCATTTTTAATGCATTTAATTTGAATCAAATTTTTAGTTTTTTTTTTAATTTTGTAATTTTATGTATATCATGCTCTCCACCTTTGGTTTTTAGCTGGTGATATAACTTTTCATATGCCTCAAATCTAACCTTAGGTACTATCATTTTAACTTCTATTTTAGCCATGTTACAGCTTTTGTATGCCTCTATATTGCTACATTTAAATAGTTTTCTATAGCACTCTTTTTTAATTTTAAACATTAATTGAACTTTCTAATTCTATCACTAAGTTTTCTTACCATATAGTTTTTTTCTTTTGACTCTTCTGACACCTTTGTAACTAATTTTCTACTAGTATTAGTCATCTTTTTTGATATAGTGTTGACTGCCAAAATCATGTTATCTTTGTTAAGGCACCACAAATTTGACATCCATGAATGTTAGTTCTAGTGATGATGTCCTTCATGATGTTGTTCAACATAAAGAATGGAGTTGTTGATTCTAACTATGTATTATTTCTGGTAAGCTATGGAGTGATCTATTCTTAAAATTTATGCACATACAATATGAATGGAATTATATTGTTCAGTTGAACTTTTTGATGTTTTCTGTCTACATTGTTGAAGACATGTCAAATTGTTGAGTTCTCCATTTCTTTGATGCGTGAACCGAATTTTTGGGAGAATGAGGTGTTTGCTTTCTTCCATCTAGGATTTTCCTTGTGAGACTGAGATCTAGAAGGCTCATATGATCATGCCAAAAGTCTCATATTATTCTATTATTGTCTATCATTAGCCTAAGATATGCATTACCTTCCATAAATGCTGATAAAATTTGCATGAGTTTCAGGAGCAGCTGAAGCAACTGACATTGCAGCTGGCAAGAGTAAAGGGTTTGCCTGCACCTGAATTTGGAAGTCTCCAAGCATGGGAAGCTCGAGCAACTGCTGCTGCTCGTGCAAGTGGTGATTCCAGCACAATTGATCCCATAAAATCATCTCAAGGACAGGGATATAGTGAAACATCGATGCCATTTCTTATCGAGACAAGAGTATTCCTGTTATCTGCTTTTTAAATACTCAATGTTTTGTTGACCAAATAGATATATTCTTATTTGTCTTATTTGGTGGCATGAGTTTAATAGAGTTGATGATATTGGAATAGAAAGGCATCCATTGTTAGAATTTGAAGAAACCGAATACGAATTCATTACCCATAATCCTTATGTCAGTAATATCGAAACACAATATATAATTAAGAAAGTATGAAATTTGTACCTTGTTTTACCATTATCGAAAATAAAGAATATTGAAACGAAATTGATGCAGTAGTCTTATTATGTTGTCGGTTGATTTGGTTGGAAACGGTGCTATCAGGTTAGAGACTATCTCTGAAGAGGAATCGATTCTGGTACCCTCGATTCCTACCATTACTTATAGCAATGATTAGGATCAGGTTATAATTCCTATCATTGATCAAGAAGTAATTTCAGAACTTCAAAACAATGCAGAAACTCTTCCCGATCAGATTGAAGAAATTGTTCCTAGTGAACAATCTCAAGAACAAACTCAATAGCCTCAAAAACTAGTTCCATTAAAGAGATCCACGAGAGAAAAGAGAAAGGCAATTTCGGATATTTTTGACTTGATAGAAGATGATCTTATCAACTTCCGACAAGCTATGGAAAGTTCTAACTCTTAAGAATAGATCAATGCTATGAAAGATGAGATAAAGTCTATGAAAGACAATGACATTTGGGATCTCGTTCCATTGCCTGAAGGAAAGAAACCCATTGGTTGGAAATGGATATTTAAAACCAAGGACTTGAATGGCAATGTAGAGAGGTATAAAATTTGTCTTGTTACAAAGGGTTTTATTCAAAGGGAAGGTATTGACTTCAAAAAGACTTTCTCTCCAGTTTCAATAAAAGGAAAGGTATTGACTTCAAAGAGACTTTCTTTCCAGTTTTAACGTAATCGGCATGCATTTAATCACGTAACCGGCATGGGCCATACCGACTAGAAATCAGTCTAAAGGCTTCCAACTTCTTTTTCTTTTGTAAAAAATAATTCTCCCATTGTTTTAAGTAAAGAGGCATGTTGAGAACTTCTTAGTTTAGAGCAGTAGGGATGTGAATTAGTGCCCACTAGATGTGGTCTTCACAGAATCTAGCCTAATCAACTTCATCTTTCATGACAAAATTAAGAAATAATCCATTTTAACCTTTTCTTTCCTCTTTCTGCAATATTAGATTCTACTTTTTTTTTTTCTAATGTCAGGTGAAATGCAACCTGTCTTTTAGGTTTGTTGATTTGCATGGGTGCCTTTAATTAGGAAATGGGTGCTTGTGAAGAGGATTGTATTTACGATGATTATCATTCAGTATCATTTTCTTGGTTGTGATAAATTGATAGGGTGCAATATCAGTGCAATGCACAATAATCAACATGTGTGTCTTTTCAAGAGCCCTAGATTTAGAATATTTTAAATAAATGAACCCCAACCTTATATGTCCTTTATGTCTATACATGTCGGTCCCTCAATGTGCTAGTCTTGTCCAAACACTAGCTTATGGAACAAAATCCTTGCTAAGAGTATATGGACAATAAAAACATCAGACACGCACCACTACCACTACAAGAAATTATATTTTTAGTGACACCAAAAATGCATCCCTAAACAGGATTATGCGTCGCTAAATAGGCTTAGTGACGCAATTATGACAAAATATTTTTGTAGCTAAACTGTTGATCGGTAAGCTATTTTTGGTTGCTACGGCATCGCTAAATGGCGATGCAAAAATTTCTTCGCTAAATTGTGATGAAAAAAATTTAAGCATCGCTATTTAGCGATGCAATTTAAGCGTCGCTAACTTAACTATTTAGCGACGCAAATATTAAGTCGCTAAATAGCGACGCATATATTGCGTCGCTAACTTTTAGCGATGCCATTTTTGCATTGCAATATTAAACTTTTTTTTAATAATTTTGCCTAAAATTAACATTTAAACTTGCTTTTACATAAAATTAATAAAATAGACATAAAAATGAAAAAGACATGCACACCCTGATATTAAAAATAGACATAAAATTAATAAAAACAAGTCAAAATTTTTTTCATTAATTTCATTAAAAAAGATAAGTCTCATTATGATATATCAATATCAAACATACATAACAAATATGTATACAAAACAGAAAAATAAAAATAACATCAAGAATCCAGCTCTGAATCACGTGGTGGAGGCAGTGATGTATCGGAGATGAAAGATCGGGAGCTCTGCGACATCATCCGAACCAACTCCTTTATCTTACACATGGTCTGTCTGTCCAGGGCCTGCTGCGCTCTAAGGTCCTCAAGCTGCTACCGAAGCTCGGTGGTATGCTCATTGAACTCCTGCCGAACCTGATCTGTAATAGTCTGCCTCATCTCATCGATGTGCTCAGTAAGAATATCGTCGGATCTGATACAATGTGAGCAGGAGTCCGAAATAAAAAAAATATCTGAAAGCTTTTGTGCCCAGACCATACACTCTATGGTCGTGTGGCTGGGCACCAATAGCTTCTAAGAATACTCATCGAGACTCTGTGCTAAAAGCTCGACGGACGTCTTCCCATTAGTAGAGTCAGCCTGTGATACCTGAGAGAGTAGCTCATCCATACGTGCCCATTAGAAATAGAAAAAATGGTTATAGAATCAATATAAGAAGCATAAAAATTAAAAATATTCATTAAGTTTTTAGAAGCAAATCCTAACTCCAACTTGCTGTGACCGTGTATCAACCCAGAAACCATCCTTCTTTGTGTGTGTCGTCTTAAACAGACGATACTCCCCTGGGTCTATGCCCTCCTGCATAGTCTACAGAAATAGAAAATAGATAACAAATGTAAGTATTTGGAAATAAAATGAATAGTAACTCAGTTAATTATGTTTTCTTACCAAATGACGTCGATGGGATGGAGACTTGGCTGATAGCCTTCAAGTTGCTTCAATTCTTTTAGATTCTTTTTAACAGTCATAAGGTTGTTGGCAATGACTGCCACTTCTCCAAGCACGTGTGAAAGAATAACACGCCCTTTTTAAAATTATTAAATCTATGAAGCCTCAGACTCAGCAAATGGTCTTTCAGTGATCTAAGAAGTATGAGAGTAATAAGCTCATGGCTATATGAACACTAAGCTCTCTAAATAAATTAAGAACGTGCAGTGTATCACAACATCCCTCTAAGAAAGAGGACGCAATCAGACAAGGGAATCAGGCAAAACCAAGATGCGAAATCATAGATTTTATAATATGCCAGCACCAAGCTACACCAAAGCTAACCATTTAAGAGGCAATAAAAAAAATAAGAAAATTTTACAACGGTTAATGACATGTGAGGAAAAACCACCTATAATGTAACAGAGATTCTAGCACAAAAATTAGGAACTAAGAATAGAAAACACATATTAATAATAATTATAAGATGGCAAAAGATGAGTGTATAAAAAATAAATAAAGCAAATTAAACAAGTCAGTAGTTAGACCAGAGTCTATGATTATGGAAAAAGAAGAAACAAACAAAACCAAGCAAGCATGGAATTGACCATTAGCCCCTTCAAGGAAGGGTGGCACCATAGCACAAAGCCACTCCTTCCTATCAGTTAAGGGGAGGTTCGAGCACTATTTTATCTTGACCAAAAAAAAATACACAACAAAGAAAATAACAAAAGAAACCAAGAACAGGAGGCCGCAAAATATACGGAGCTTCCACCAGGAACAGTAGCATAGCGCACCTCCTCTTATATCAAACCCTAAAAGCCATACAGAAGCAGTTCTATTAAATAAACACCGACCCAAATCTCCATGTCTAGCATAAATGGCTTCTAGGCAACCACAAACAACGGCTCAGCGATCATATGAACTGCACCACTAATGGAATCTCAGCGATCCTTTTAATAAAGGGAAAACAAGAACAAAAGCCGTATAAAAACATATAAAAGAATGTTAGATGAGGGGAAAAGGTCAGTAGACAGAAAAAATTGAAACGGGAAAAAGGTAATCTAAGCCATCATTTACATTACTAGTATAAATAGTGCTGGTCACTAACTCTTTTGCTATGGACCATCCAATTGGGAATCTCAGATGATCATACTCAGAAGGTAGGCCGAGCTATATTTTTTCTAAAACAAAAACCACAACACCCCATGCGGCCATGCCACCACCGATCCTATTGACGGAACCCATCATCTAGCATGGATTTCTTCAGATAGAAAGAACAGTTGACGAACACAATAGATTGAGCACAAATCTAAACAACGGTTGCAGCAAGATTTTTTCTAGAAAAATTTAATTTCACGGATCAATTGGGATCATACCTGCTCTTGGATCCTTCGGTCGATATTGAGCTCCTTCTCCTTGACTGGGACGGCAATGGCTTCGGGGACGATGGCTGGTGACGAGATTGGGCGGCGATGACTATGGGGACGATGGGTGGAAGCAAAATCGATTGACGGTGTAAGAGGAGAAATGGGGATTAGGGCAAGCTATATTCGACATTTTGCGATGCCATTTTTCATCGCATCGCAAAATTTAAGCAGGATTTAGCGACGCCTAATTAAGCGTTCAAAAATAAATCAGGATTTAGCAACGCATAAAAGGCATCGCTAAATTGCTAGTTAGGCATCTGCAAAAATAAACAAGGATTTAGTGATGGATTAGAAGGCGTCACTAAATAGTGATGCATTGCTAGGCATCGCAAAAATAAAGCAAAAAAAAAAAAGGATTTAGCGACGTATTATGAAGCGTCGCTAAATTGCGTATTATTTTTTTTGTAGTTTTTTGGTTGCCTAATTCTGCCTTTTGCGTGTACTTCTTAAAATATCACATTATTGTGATCTGCTGCACTTAAATATATATTGTTGATTATGACAAGTGCAGATGCAGGGTGTCCTGTGAGGGTTGTACTTGTTGGTTAATTAAATGATTTGTTCATTCCATGGAATTCCCTTTGAGGAATTATTTTATTTAAAAGTTGTACAAGCTTATTTCACATATACACTATTTTACATATGCTACTTCTGTTTGGAGTTTTTTCTTCTGTTTTTACCTTTGCCTCATCCCTTTCTAATGAGAAATTATGTTATTTAAAAGACAAAATTATGTCACATGTACATTATATTCTATATATACTGATTTGGTTTGGAGTTTTTGTTACTGTTTTTACCTTTCGCCATTCTTCTTTGCTACGTATGCAATTATTGTAACACAATTAACAAAATTTATGAGTGCACATGAGATATCCTTTAGGTACTGCTCTCACGAACACAGTTACAAACCCTGTTGGACAAATTTGTAACATCATGTCGATTAATTTTTTTGCATCAGAAGCTAACTTCTGAGTTAGAATGTGTTGTGGGATCCATTTTTGCTTGTTAGCATTGGGAGCTCTAGATTCTCCATGTTTATGCCATGTCCTCTGCATTCAATAGATAGTTATTTGTGGCTTTTTTTTGCAGGTTGAGGTTGCTCTATTTGGTGTTGAAGTAAAGGAAGAAGATGCTGAGTCTGATACTAAAGCTACGTCCATGAAGGTTTTACCTCCTTGGATGATTAAACAAGGCATGAATCTTACAAAAGAACAACGAGGAGAGGTCAAGCCTGCATCAAGAATGGATGAAAGTTCAGCCCCTATTGACAAGGAGTCAAAAGATGTGAAGGAAGATGGAAAGAGTATACAGGCTAGTGGAAAAGCTAGAATTTTTGTAGTTATTATAAATTATAATCTTGACGTTTGTTTTTCCTATTGTTGATTATTGCTTCTCATTGAAAGTTTGATAATATTTGTAGGATGAGTATCTCAAGGCCTACTATGAAGCTTTGGTGAAAAGTCAGAAAGAGCAAGATGAAGCATTGAAGAAAATACAACAAGAATCTGAAACAAGCAGGGCATCTACATCTGACTTCTCAAATGGTGTCTCTAAAGCTTAGTATGAAAGCATAAAGGGAGGATGATGAAAATGATGATGTTGAATGGGAAGAGGCTTCACCTGCAGGTCCATTCTATTTCCTATCGATATCTTTGGAATCTTTCTTTGCTGTGCCAACAATTTTGATGATTGCATGAATCTGCACAGAGGCAGACATATATTTACACATGCATGCATATATTAGATAGTTCAAATTGCTGCATCACATTTGGTGGTGCACAGTAAGTCACTTCAATAGATCATCACATTGGATGGTGCACAGTAAGTCACTTCACTAGATCATCACATTGGGTGTTGCACAGTGAGTCACTTCACTAGATCAACCTCAGGGATTTGGCTCAAACAGAACCCATTTATGATCCCTTAAGTGTTGTTGTGGCTTGCTAAGTGTTCCAGATTGTTTTGGAACTTTTCTTGCTCAGCATTGTCAGGATTGAAATCGAGTTATAAATCGTCAATGGATTCAGATTGGATTGAATCATGGATTAAGATTAAGGGTCATATGATTCTTGATATTAATGTATTGTTTGGTCAGATATTACTTCTTTTGCTTCATCTCGTTCTACTTGTCCCTAGCAACTGCACTAAAGAGCATTGTCAGTGTAATATGAAATCTGCTAAACAAAACTTGGTACCATTAGATTCACTGCAGGATTTATGTTTCTTATCATCCAAATTGTGATATGGTGAGCATTTATGTTTCATGTTGTTTCTCATCTCATGTAGTCAAATATTAGATGTTGCGAATGCTACTGAAGTTGAATTCCTTCACAAGCATCCAAAAGTCTTGTCAGGAGTATGAAATTTTGCTCTGCTCCCATAATCCTACACTTCCTCGGTCTTTTTTCCTGGAAGTAGGTACTTTTTTAATACAATAGTGTAGGAGAATCTAAAATATTAACCAATAGAGATATGATGTTGATTGCACCATTTTTTTTTTCCCTTTTCTTTTGAATAAGATTATGAATGTATTGTCGTGGTATTCTAAGATGTCGATACCTTTATTTTTTTTAAAAAAAATTAGATATTATATCTTATGCTCAATGGATGCTTCTTATTTATTAGGATCGTCTAGAACATGTCTATGAAATGACATGAATCATGGTTGAATGATGACAGGCAATACAGGTGGAACATATAAACTGGCTGATCTAAATGTTGAAGCTAATGCATCCGGCGATGATGAGGATGACATCGACTGGGAAGAAGTTGATTAAAGTTTTATATGTGCCTTTTATGAACCAGGCGAGCTCCTTTCACTGCATTTACTCTATAAATATCAGATATACAAACTTGTTCCAGGGGGATGAAGCTTAATAAATGATGCTGGAGTATAACCAATGATCTTGCTTGTTACTAGCAAATTAGAAGTATTGTTGTATTGACTTCACGCATACCAAGTTCATGCTTGGTATGAATAACTTTGTACCGCTTCTGATTTGAGTTCATATTGGAGCTTGTCTAGATCCACACTTATATAAGCTTGACTTTTGTTAGGCTTTTTTTTTATTTTTATTTTTTTTGACCTTGTAATTTTGACTTTAATTTGCTTGTAACTTGATCAAAGCTACTTAAGTAGTTAGTAGATCTTGTCCTGATTTTGAGCTGAAGCAGTTTGAATGAGTCATGAATGACACTTGAATGAAATGGACAGCTTCGTTTTGAAGTTCATAATACAAATTAGCTGCTGAAAACTGCATTGCTGGTCGAATGTTGTTCTCATCCTCGCCCGCTACCAATCCAGAAGCGACTCGGCTCCTTAATGTTGGCGGCATGCTGAGGAAATCGAGGTGATTCTCTGAGTCGCAGGTGAGTGCATGCTTGTTAACTGAGGTTCTTTGTGGAATTTCGTCACTCAAAAGCTACCTTTGACGTGTGTGCCAATCCACCATATCAACGCAATCACATTAAGTTGCAGTTCTGCGCCGATTACATTGAAAATAAATATCACATTCTACAGACCATGCAGAGAGTAAGGTGGCTTAGTGGAAGCTTCACTATTCTAACATTAGATTTCAGTAATTGCCATTTTTAATTTTCAGTTACTGGCAGTGCTGCTAGTGATATTAGAAGCAATCCTAGTTGGATGCTATAAACCGGTTGGTCTCCTGGTCAAGTGGAATAGGATAGTCCTCAGAAAATATTAGGATGGTTGCAACCAGGCTCTTGAATTACTGCTTTTAAGGCTGCACGGCTGAGCATTACAGTCTAAAAGAACTTTGGTACCATGTCACTGGAATATGATATCAGTCAGAGCTATTAGCAATACCATGCAACTGGAATATGACATCAGTCAGAGCTGTTAGCAATGGTAAGGCCAAAAATATTATATATGCACTTTCAATAGACTACCCAGGCACGGTACAGGTAGAACAAAGGCAAACATGTTGTTTATATTGGTCAAAATATTTCAAACATTTTACATTTCTGTTTGTCTAAGAAAACTAACACATGAACCTGGAAGGATTCTTTTTGCAAGAAAGCTGTAAGAAGACTGACCGTGCCACTAGCAATATATCTAGCCATTTATCATGATCTCAAATGAAATAACGAATGTCAGTGGACCTCCTTCTGCCTGAACTTTTGGAGGCTATGTTATCAATTTAGCCTTCTTGTGTGCTTCGCATGTTTGGGAAAATTGAATTTTTTTAAAAGGAATTTTCTGATGTGGTATGCAAGAATGGTAGAGCTTGCATTTTGCCTGAGTATTATGAAAGAGAGTTTAATTTTGCCATCTGATTTTTAGATTCTCATGCGACATATTTCATTCTAGATCCTTAAGAAGACATTGGATTTTGGTTTAGACAATGGAGTTAAGGTAGCTACCAGCAATTATTGCTTCAAGAATTCAAGTAAGAGCAAGAAAGACATACTTCATTGTGACAATAAATTGTACCATTCGTAGTATGATTGATCAATAAGCTCATATAACAGACAAAATATGCATTATCTCTCATCTTCGTACCCGTATACATGAAAAGATTGAAATTTGCATGAACCAATAAAGATAGAAATTTGCATGAACCAATAGCAAGCCAAACAGTGATATTTTAATTGAAAGCTAACATGTCGGTGCTTGTGGGTGGATTCTCAACAGCTAATGTAGGTTTTCCTTTGATGATTCCTTTAGGGTCACCTTGCTACTTAATCTGAGCAAATGATATAATCACTACAAGAAAATACTGAAATAGCGACGCAAATTTAGCGACGCATAATTGCGTCGCTAAATTGTGACCACTTTGCGACGCCTTTGTGACAACAAAATATTGCGACGCATTAGCGACTCATTAGCGACTCAATTAACCAAAAAATCAAAAAAAAATTAAATTTTTAATATTGCGACGCAAATATTGAGTCGCAATATTTTTAAATTAATTTTTATGAAATATAAATATCAATAAAAATATTGCGATGCAATATTTGCGTCGCAATGTTTTTAACAGAATTAAATATTTTAAATAGCGACGCATTAGCGACGCAATAAAATAGATAATTAGAAAAATTATTTTTAATTTAGCGACGCACCAATTGCATCGCAAATAATTGAAATGAAATTAAATTTTATAAAATCTAATTATCGAAAAAAAATATTGCGACGCATCACAGTGCGTCGTAATGTTTTTAAAAGAATTAAATATATTAAATAGCGACGCATTAGCGACGCAATAAACTAAAAAATAAGAAAAATTATTTTTAATTTAGCGACGCAACAAATGCATCGCAAATAATTTAAAAAAAATTATATTGTTTAAAGTACAAATAGTTTACAAAATATTGCGACGCATAATAGTGCGTCACAATATTTTGAAAAGAATTAAATATTTTAAATAGCGATGCCTTAGCGACGCAATAAAATTGGAAAATAGAAAAATTATTTTTAATTTAGCGATGCAACAATTGCGTCACAAATAATTTAAATGAAATTATATTTTTTATAGTATTAATATTTTAAAAAATATTGCGATGCCAACCAGTGCGTCACAATATTTTGAAAAGAATTAAATATTTAAATAGCGACTCCTTAGCGACGCAATAAACTAGAAAAATAGAAAAAATTATTTTTTAATTTAGCGACGAAACAATTACATCGCAAATAATTTAAATGGAATTATATTTTTTACAGTATTAATATTTTAAAAAGATTGCGATGCCACCCAGTGCGTCGCAATATTTTGAAAAAATTAAATATTTTAAATAGCGACACATTAGCGATGCAATAAACCAGAAAATAAATTAAAATTATTTTTAATTTAGCGACACAATAACTGTGTCGCAATTATTTTAAATAAAATTAAATTTTATAAATTATAAATATGAGAAAAAATAATTACGACGTAACACAGTGAGATGCAATGTTTTTAAAAAATTAATTATGTTAAATAGCGATGCATTAGCGATGTAATAAGCTAAAATATTAATTAGAAAAATTATGTTTTAATATAGCAACGTACTTGTTGCATCGTAATTAGTAGAATTAAAGTTAATTTTTTATATATTATAATTATCATATAAAAAAATACGACGCAACCCTTTGCGTCGTTATATATTTAAAAAAATTAATTATGTTAAATAGCGATCGGTCCAAAATCGATCGTGACCGATCAGAATAAGGGCTTGGATCGATCGCAACCCTCGGATCGTCGCCGATCGGACCGATCGCCACGTTTCGAGATCGATCGTGGCCGATCGGGATCAGGGCTTGGATCGATCGCAACCGTTGGATCGTCGCCGATCTCGGACGGATCGCCACGGTCCGAGATCGGTCATGGCCGATCGGGATCAGGGCTTGGATCGATCGCAACCGTTGGATCTTTGTCGATCGGACCGATTGCCGTGGTCCGCGATCGGTCATCGCCGATCGGGATCAGGGCTTGGATCGATCGCAACCGTTGGATCGTCGCCGATCTCGGACGGATCGCCACGGTCCGAGATCGGTCGTGGCCGATCGGGATCAGGGCTTGGATCGATCGCAACCGTCGGATCGTCGCCGATCTTGGATGGATTGCAACTATCCGAGATAGTCATGGCCGATCGGGATCAGGGCTTGGATCGATCGCAACCGTCAGATCTTTGCCGATCGGACCGATTGCCGCGGTCCGCGATCGGTCGTCGCCGATCGAAATCAGGGCTTGGATCGATCGCAACCCTCGGATCATCGCCGATCGGACGGATCGCCACGGTCCGAGATCGGTCGTGGCCGATCGGGATCAGGGCTTAGATCGATCGCAACTGTCGGATCGTCGCTGATCTCGGATGGATTGCAACTGTCCGAGATAGGTCGTGGCCGATCGGGATCAGGGCTTGGATCGATCGCAACCATCGGATCTTTGCCGATCGGACCGATTGCCGCGGTCCACGATCGGTCGTCGCGATCGGGATCAGGGCTTGGATCGATCGCAACCCTCGGATCGTCGCCGATCGGACGGATCACCACGGTCCGAGATCGGTCGTGGCCGATCAGGATCAAGGCTTGGATCGATCGCAACCATCGGATCGTCGCCGATCTCGGACGGATTGCAACTGTCCGAGATAGGTCATGGCCGATCGGGATCACGGCTTGGATCGATCGCAACCGTCGGATCTTTGCCGATCGAACCGATTGCCGCAGTCCGCGATCGATCGTCGCCGATCGGGATCAGGGCTTGGATCGATCGCAACCGTTGGATCGTCGCCGATCTCGGACGGATCGCCATGGTTCGAGATCGGTCATGGCCGATCGGGATCAGGGCTTGGATCGATCGCAGCCGTCGGATCGTCGCCGAACTTGGACGGATTGCAACTGTCCGAGATAGGTCGTGGCTGATCGGGATCAGGGCTTGGATCGATCGCAACCGTCGAATCTTTGCCGATCGGACCGATTGCCGCGGTCCACGATCGGTCGTCACCGATCGGAATCAGGGCTTGGATCGATCCAACCCTCGGATCGTCGCCGATCGGACGGATCGCCACGGTCCGATATCGGTCGTGGCCGATCGGGATTAGGGCTTGGATCGATCGCAACCGTCGGATCGTCGCCGATCTCGAACGGATTGCAACTGTCCGAGATAGGTCGTGGCCGATCGGGATCAGGGCTTGGATCGATCGCAACCGTCGGATCTTTGCCGATCGGACCGATTGCCACAGTCCGCGATCGGTCGTCGCCGATCGGGATCAGGGCTTGGATCGATCGCAACCCTCGGATCGTCGCCGATCGGACGGATCACCATGGTCGAGATCGGTCGTGGCCGATCGGGATCAGGGCTTGGATCGATCGCAACCGTCGGATCGTTGCCGATCTCGGACGGATTGCAACTGTCCGAGATAGGTCGTGGCCGATCGGGATCACGGCTTGGATCGATCGCAACCGTCGGATCTTTGCCGATCGGACCGATTGCCACGGTCCGCGATCGGTCGTCGCCGATCGGGATCAGGGCTTGGATCAATCGCAACCGTTGGATCGTCGCCGATCTCGGACGGATCGCCACGGTCCGAGATCGGTCGTGGCCGATCGGGATCAGGGCTTGGATCGATTGCAACCGTCGGATCATCGCCGATCTCGGACGGATTGCAACTGTCCGAGATAGGTCGTGGCCGATCGGGATCAGGGCTTGGATCGATCGCAACCGTCGGATCTTTGCCGATCGGACCGATTGCTGCGGTCCGCGATCGGTCGTCGCCGATCGAATCAGGGCTTGGATCGATCGCAACCCTCGGATCATCGCCGATCGGACAGATCGCCACGGTTCGAGATCGATCATGGCCGATCGGGATCAGAGCTTGGATCGAACGCAACCATCGGATCGTCGCCGATCATCGCAATGTTTTTTAAATAAATTTATGTAATTAAAAATTTTATAAAATAAATTGCGATGCCATTTATCATCACAATTATTAACATTAATTATAAATATTATCATTTATAAATATTAACAAATTATTGCGACGCCTTAGCGACACAGTTTAAAAAAAATATAAACAAATATTGTAACAAAATATATGCGTCGCAATATATTAGAATACATATAGCTGATTAAAATATTAAAAAATAATTGTGACACAATTTTTCATCATAATTATTATAATAAATTTAAATATTTTAATTTAAAAATATTTAAAAATAATTGCGACGCACTGCTTGCATCGCAATATATGTAATAAGTTTTATTTTAATCAATTTAAATTATAAAAAAATATTGCGACGCCTTAGCGACGCAATTATTAAAAAATAAAAATTTTTCCTGCCAGATGATGGCGCCAATTTAGCGACTCGTTAGCGACATTTATTGGCGTCGCTATGTTTTCAGAAAATTATTATAAACATGTATTAATGATGGATTAGCGACGCCCTAGTGCGTCGCTAAGACAAAAAAAAAAAAATTGCGATGAAAATTGCGACGCAATTTTGGCGTCGTTAATTACCTATATTTAAGCCGGGCCCTTTCTCCTTTCCTCCTTCCCGTCTTGACCTAGCCGCTGCCATGATCCTCGCTCGATACTCCGGCGCATCCCTGTCCTCCGGCTACCCGGCGATCTCATCCGACTCCGGCTACCCGGCGATCTCATCTCAACCAAGGTTAGCCCCAATAATCTTTATAAAAAAAATTATTTTTTTATTGATTTCCCTACGGCCACGGCCGCTGCCGTGGCCGGCAGTGGCCTAGCCATGGTGGCCAGGCCACTGTAATCACAAAAAAAAAATTTTTTTTTTTTAACAGGGGGGAGGGAAGGAAACCCCCCCCCCCTTGTTTTTTCTTGTCCGGCCACGGCCGGGGCCGCGGCCGGACAAGGCGGCCACGGCCGCTGCCATGGCCGTCTTCTCCGGCCACGGCCGCTGCCGTGGCCGCGGTGGCCTGGCCACGGTGGCCTGGCCACTGTAATCACAAAAAAAAAATTTTTTTTTTTTAATAGGGGGGAGGGGAGGAAACCCCCCCGCCCCCCCCCCCCCTTTGTTTTTTCTTGTCCGGCCACGACCGTGGCCGCGGCCGGACAAGGTGGCCACGGCCGCTGCCGTGGCCGTCTTCTCCGGCCACGGCCACTGCCGTGGCCGGCAGTGGCCTGGCCACGGTGGCCAGGCCACTGTAATCACAAAAAAAAAAAATTTTTTTTTTTAACAGGGGGGAGGGGAGGAAAACCCCCCCCCCTTGTTATTTCTTGTCCGGCCACGACCGTGGCCGCGGCCGGACAAGGCGGCCACGGCCGCTGCCGTGGCCGGCAGTAGCCTGGCCACGGTGGTGATGAGGACATCAGTTCAGACCAGAGTTCGGGTCAGTCGAACCAGTCCTTGGATGTTCCTGTACCAGCAACCCAGAGTCAGCAGGCCACGTCAGGGAAGACCACACCAGATAATCTACGAAGGTCCAAGAGGTTGCAGAACAAACGGGCTTGAAATTTTATGTGTCGGACTGGGCCCAAACTTGGCTGGTCACATGGAAACGGACTGCTGATTCAAAGTCATGCCGTTGGCATGAGCTGCTGTGGATTTTGGCCATCCGGGCTCGTCTGATAGGAGTTTTGGGCCTGTTTTCGTTTTTAATGGCATAGTTGTAATTTTTCTAAACTTATGATGTTAGGGTTTTCTCTCTTATTTAGGTTGGTTTTGGGCGGCCGTCAAGGCAGAGAAGAAAGACGCTGTTTTAGATTTCCTTTTTTTTCTCTTGAATGGAGATGAATGTTTTCTTTTTTTCTGATTCAAAACAATTGAATTGAAAATTCAATTGCTCTTCCTTTAAATTTCGGATTGTGAGTGATCAAAATTCAAAATTTTCCCCTTTTCTTGTCAAGATTCGAACCAAACCTGGACGAATTCTTTTCTCGCAGATTAGATCGTTCTTGAGTTGCAGGCGTTTTGAATATCGCCCTGCATCAACTTGGTATCAGAGCCTTGATCCATTCCTTCCATTACCGCCTTGATCCATTCCTTCCATTACCCTTGATCCATTCCTTCCAAACCCAAATATCAACCCTAACCGAAATTTGATCCAATGGAGCAGAAGAACAACGATCAATCCCTGAGAGACGCCGTGAGAGATGCTATGCAAGACGCCATGCGAGACCAGCACCAGGTGATGCAACAGATGATGCAAACCATGCAGGCGATGATGGCGCGGCTGGAGGTGCAGAATCGTGCCCAACCCCTTCGAGTGGAGGAGCGTGATGAAATTGATGGAGGTAGGGAGAGGGGTTTCGAAAATCTGGAGGCACCACCAATTCGAAGAGGGCAACAGAGGCCTGATGTTGGACTTCCAAGGTATGTCGATCAACCTCCCTATTTCGAAAATCAGAATCGGTGGGAAGCAGGCTTCAGGGTCGAAATTCCAGAGTTTAAAGGAGGAATTAACCCAGACGAGTATGTTGATTGGACCCTTCAGGTCGATGATGTTTTTCGTCTGAAGGAGGTGCCCTTAGACAAGCAGGTACCGCTTGTCACAATTCGATTCAGAGATAGGGCTGCTGCTTGGTGGCATGCGCAGCACTATCGTAGATATATGGATGGGAGACCTCCATTAGCGTCATGGGCAGCGCTAAAGCAGGAGATGAACAGGGAGTTTTTGCCTCCGAACCATGAGCAGATTTTGTATTCGAAGTTGCATGGTTTGACGCAAGGTAGTCGGAGCGTCGAGGAGTACACAACTGAATTTTATCGATTGGTTGCACGAAATCGGTTGATTGAGGCTGAACCGAGATTGATAGCCATGTATCTTCATGGCTTGCGGCTGCCAATCCAAGATGCACTGGCTGTGCATCGAATTGATAGCGTAGGAGATGCGCATATGAGGGCTCAGGCAGTGGAAAAGAGCTTGATGAGAAACAGGGGGTTTCAGAGCAGAGGGGGTTTTACTACGGGCCAGAGTTCAGGGCAGAATTCAGGGGGCAAATTTATGCCTCCAGTAGCGAGGCCGCAGGCATCAGTACCTCCAAGACCAACAGGGTCGAATGGAACCTCAGGTTCTCAGGCGAGAGTGGGCAGCAACAGGGCTAACATTCGGTGCCATCGGTGTCAGAATTTGGGGCACTATGCCAATGAATGCCCCAAGGCGCGAGCTCAGTTGTATATGGAGGATTATATGGAGGACGAAAATGGAGGAGAGTTCCCTGAGGATGAGGAATTTAATGATGAGCTGTGTGTTATTGATCCGGACCATATTCAAGGGGAGAGCTTGGTGATACGAAGAATGTGTCTGGCGCCGAGATCAGATGAAGATTGGCGTCGGCATGACATCTTCACAACGAAATGTTTTGTGGCTGGCAAAACATGTCGTGTTATCATAGACTCCGGCAGTTGGGAGAATGTGATAGCAGAGGAGGCTGTGAAGAAGCTGGGGTTGCAGACAGACCCTCACCCACATCCATATAAGCTCGGTTGGGTGAACCGAAATGCAGACATTCAGGTCAGCCGAAGGTGTAAGTTGTCACTGTGTTTTGGTCCTCATTTCGAGACAACTATTGAGGCGGATGTTGTTCCAATGGATGCTACTCACATCATACTGGGGCGTCCGTGGCAGTTTGATAACAGGGCAGTGTACAACGGGTACACCCACAGTTATATGCTGCGTCCAGATGGGAGGAAAGTTATTTTGAAGCCGCTTCAGGAAGTGAGTGGACAGAATACAGTAATTTGTTTACCAAGCACAGAATTCGATGCGAGTTTGGATGGAGAGGATGTTTGTTTTGCTTTGGTGAGCAAGTCAGGAGACTTCGGCGTGGAAGAGGAGCAAAGGCCAAATATGATTCCTGAGGAGTTGGTGTCTATCTTGGAGGAATTCCGAGATGTTGTATCAAAGGAGCTACCGGCTGGATTACCACCTCTCCGAGATATTCAGCACGGCATTGACCTTATTCCGGGCTCAGTGTTGCCGAATAAGGCTCATTATCGGATGACACCGCAACAGCATGAGGAATTGAGGAGGCAGGTCCAAGAACTTTTGGACAAGGGGTTCGTACGGGAGAGCATTAGCCCGTGCGCGGTGCCAGCCCTTTTGGTACCGAAGAAGGATGGTACGTGGCGCATGTGTGTCGACAGCCGCGCGGTTAACAAAATTACTGTGAAGTACAGGTTCCCGATACCGAGGTTGGACGACATGCTTGATCAGTTGAGTGGTGCTAAGGTCTTCACGAAGATTGATTTGAAGAGTGGGTACCATCAGATAAGGATGAAGCCTGGAGACGAATGGAAGACAGCCTTCAAGACTAAGGAAGGGCTGTATGAATGGTTGGTAATGCCATTCGGGTTGTCAAACGCGCCGAGCACGTTCATGCGCGTAATGAACCAGGTTTTACGTCCATTTCTTAGCTCATTTGTGGTTGTCTACTTTGATGATATTTTGATATACAGCAGGACAGCCGAAGAGCATGTGGGCCATGTGGCACAGGTTTTGTCAGTGTTACGTGAGAACCAGTTAGTTGCTAACCCAGAGAAGTGCATTTGGATGGTTGGGAGACTAATTTTTCTGGGGTACGTTGTGACTGGAGAGGGGATTCTCCCAGATAGGAATAAGGTGCATGCAATTGTGGAATGGCCAGTACCTTCAACCTTGACAGAATTGAGATCCTTTTTGGGTCTTGCAGGGTTTTATCGCAGGTTTGTCAAGGGGTATAGTGAGCTGGCTGCACCTTTAACGGAATTGTTGAAGGGAGCCAGATTCGGGTGGAATGATGCCGCACAGGAGGCATTTGATGGGCTGAAAGTCAGATTGACCGAAGCTCCTTTATTGGTTCTTCCTGATTTTGATAGAGTTTTTGAGGTGGATTGTGATGCTTCGAAGACTGGAATTGGGGCAGTGCTTAACCAGGAAGGAAGACCAGTCGCATACTTCAGTGAGAAGCTGGGAGGAGCTAAACTGGCTTATTCGGTTTATGATCTGGAATTGTACGCCATTGTGAGATCCTTGCAGCATTGGCGCCACTACTTGATTCAGCGGGAGTTTGTACTGTATTCAGACCATCAGGCGCTGAAGTTTTACAGGGTCAGCATAAACTGAGTTCAAGGCATGCGAAGTGGGTGAGTGCCTTGCAGGAATACACTTTCAGCATCAAGCACAAGTCTGGTACGTTGAATAGAGTGGCTGATGCTTTGAGTAGGCGGAGCTTGTTGATTGGCGCTATGCATGTGTACACTCTCGGCTTTGAGAGTGTAAGGGAGGACATTCGTGTGGATGAGCACTTCAAGGGGATTTTGGCCAAAATTGAGGCGGGGGAGCGAACTGATTTCGTTCTCCATGATGGATATTTGTTTCGAGGTAACTGCTTATGTGTTCCTGATACGTCTCTTCGTGTGTTGATCATCCAGGAACTGCATAACCAGGGTCACTTCGGAAGGGATAAAACAGCCTGGTTGATTCGGCAGCGGTTTTATTGGCCTGGTCTTGACCGAGATGTCAAGGCTTTTGTGAAGAGGTGCAGGTTGTGTCAAGAGTCGAAGGGGACAGACACGAACCAAGGTATGTACACGCCTTTACCTATCCCAGAGGCACCATGGCGAGATGTTTCTATGGACTTTGTTGTAGGATTGCCGCGGACAGCAAGGGGACTGGATTCGATTATGGTGATTGTGGATCGGTTCAGTAAGGTGGCGTGTTTCTTGCCATGCAAAACCACTTTTGATGCGTCAAAGGTTGCTGACTTATATTTTGCTTCAGTGGTTCGGCATTTTGGTATACCGGCATCCATAGTGTCAGACAGGGACAGCAAGTTTATGGGACACTTCTGGCGAGAGCTGTGGAAGAAGTTGGGCACAAAGTTGAAATTCAGCAGTCCTTATCATCCTCAGACGGATGGACAGACTGAAGTTGTCAACCGTAGCTTGGGTAATCTGTTGCGGGCAAATGTGCATGAATTCAGGAGCTGGGATTTGTGTTTGCCGAAGATTGAGTTTGAGTTCAACTCTTCAGTGAACCGTTCTACAGGGTTTGCTCCGTTTCAGATACTGTTTGGGTTCTTGCCAAGAGGTCCTTTGGATGTTCTGCCAGTTGAGTCGCCAGAGAAGGTGAGTCAGAAGGTCGAAGATAGAGTGTCTGACTTGCAGGAGATACATGCGACTGTTAGAGCCAAATTGGAGCAGACTTACGCCAAATACAAGGCGAAAGCTGATCAGCAGCGTCGGCAACAGTCCTTTGAAGTGGGCGATTTGGTATGGGTTTACTTACCGAGGGAGCGGTATCCACAGGGAGCTTTAACGAAGCTCAAGCCGAAGAAGATAGGTCCATGCCAGGTATTGGAGAAATTTGGTGACAATGCCTATCGGGTTGAGTTACCAGATGATGTCTTCATTTCGGATGTGTTCAACATTCGGCATCTGACCCCTTATGCAGGAGAGAATTCGAGCTTGAGGTCAAGCTTTTCAGAGGAAGGGGAGAGTGATGAGGACATCAGTTCAGACCAGAGTTCGGGTCAGTCGAACCAGTCCTTGGATGTTCCTGTACCAGCAACCCAGAGTCAGCAGGCCACGTCAGGGAAGACCACACCAGATAATCTACGAAGGTCCAAGAGGTTGCAGAACAAACGGGCTTGAAATTTTGTGTCGGACTGGGCCCAAACTTGGCTGGTCACATGGAAACGGACTGCTGATTCAAAGTCATTGCCGTTGGCCATGAGCTGCTGTGGATTTTGGCCATCCGGGCTCGTCTGATAGGAGTTTTGGGCCTGTTTTCGTTTTTAATGGCATAGTTGTAATTTTTCTAAACTTATGATGTTAGGGTTTTCTCTCTTATTTAGGTTGGTTTTGGGCGGCCGTCAAGGCAGAGAAGAAAGACGCTATTTTAGATTTCCTTTTTTTTCTCTTGAATGGAGATGAATGTTTTCTTTTTTTTCTGATTCAAAACAATTGAATTGAAAATTCAATTGCTCTTCCTTTAAATTTCGGATTGTGAGTGATCAAAATTCGAAATTTTCCCCTTTTCTTGTCAAGATTCGAACCAAACCTGGACGAATTCTTTTCTCGCAGATTAGATCATTCTTGAGTTGCAGGCGTTTTGAATATCGCCCTGCATCAGGTGGCCAGGCCACTGTAATCACAAAAAAA
>UESW01003944.1:1768385-1827538 GCA_900491605.1 Calamus simplicifolius | reverse complement strand
AAAAATACGATGCAACCCTTTGCGTCGTTATATATTTAAAAAAATTAATTATGTTAAATAGCGATCGGTCCAAAATCGATCGTGACCGATCAGAATAAGGGCTTGGATCGATCGCAACCCTCGGATCGTCGCCGATCGGACCGATTGCCGCGGTCCGCGATCGGTCATCGCCGATCGGGATCAGGGCTGGATCGATCGCAACCGTTGGATCGTCGCCAATCTCGGATGGATCGCCATGGTCCGAGATCGGTCGTGGCCGATCGGGATCAGGGCTTGGATCGATCGCAACCGTCGGATCGTCGCTGATCTCGGATGGATTGCAACTGTCCGAGATAGGTCGTGGCCGATCAGGATCAGGGCTTGGATCGATCGCAACCGTTGGATCTTTGCCGATCGGACCGATTGCCGCGGTCCACGATTGGTCGTTGCCGATCGGGATCAGGGCTTGGATCGATCGCAACCCTCGGATCGTCGCCAATCTCGGACGGATTGCAACTGTCCGAGATCGGTCGTGGCCGATCGGGATCACGGCTTGGATCGATCGCAACAGTCGGATCGTCGTCGATCTCGGACGGATTGCAACTGTCCAAGATAGGTCGTGGTCGATCGGGATCACGGCTTGGATCGATCGCAACCGCCGGACCTTTGCCGATCGGACCGATTGCCGCGGTCCGCGATCGGTCATCGCCGATCGGGATCAGGGCTTGGATCGATCGCAACTGTTGGATCGTCGCCGATCTCGGACGGATCACCACGGTCCGAGATCGGTCGTGGCCGATCGGGATTAGGGCTTGGATCGATCGCAACCGTCGGATCATCGCCGATCTCAGACGGATTGCAACTGTCCGAGATCGATCGTGGCCGATTGGGATCACGGCTTGGATCGATCGCAACAGTCGGATCGTCGTCGATCTCGGACGGATTGCAACTGTCCGACATAGGTCGTGGCCGATCGGGATCACGGCTTGGATCGATCGCAACCATCGGACCTTTGCCGATCGAACTGATTGCCGCGGTTCGCGATCGGTCGTCGCCGATCGGGATCAGGGCTTGGATCGATCGCAACCGTCGGATCGTCGCCGATCTCGGACGGATTGCAACTGTCCGAGATAGGTCGTGGCCGATCGGGATCACGTCTTGGATCGATCGCAACCGTCGGACCTTTGCCGATCGGACCGATTGCTGCGGTCCGCGATCGGTCGTCGCCAATCGGGATCAGGGCTTGGATCGATCGCAACCGTTGGATCGTTGCCGATCTGGATGGATTGCCACGGTCCGAGATTGGTCATGGCCGATCGGGATCAGGGCTTGGATCGATCGCAACCGTCGGATCGTCGTCGATTTGGGATGGATTGCAACTATCCGAGATAGGTCGTGGCCGATCGGGATCAGGGCTTAGATCGATCGCAACCGTCGGATCTTTGCCGATCGGACCGATAGTCGCGGTCCGCGATCGGTCGTCGCCGATCGGAATCAGGGCTTGGATCGATCGCAATAGTCGGATCGTCACCGATCTCTGACGGATTGCAACTGTCCGAGATCGGTCGTGGCCGATCGGGATCACGGCTTGGATCGATCGCAACAGTCGGATCGTCGTCGATCTTGGACGGATTGCAACTGTCCGAGATAGGTCGTGGCCGATCGGGATCATGGCTTGGATCGATCGCAACCGTCGGACCTTTGCCGATCGGACCGATTGCCGCGGTCTGCGATCGGTCGTCGTTGATCGGGATCAGGGCTTGGATCGATCGCAACCGTCAGATCGTCGCCGATCTCGGACGGATTGCAACTGTCCGAGATCAGTCGTGGCCGATCGGGATCACGGCTTGGATCGATCGCAACAGTCGGATCATCGTCGATCTCGGATGGATGCAACTATCCGAGATAGGTCGTGGCCGATCGGGATCACGGCTTGGATCGATCGCAACCGTCGGACCTTTGCCGATCGGACCGATTGCCGCGGTCCGCGATCGGTCGTCGCCGATCAGGATCAGGGCTTGGATCGATCGCAACCGCTGGATCGTCGCCGATCTCGGACGGATCACCACGGTCCGAGATCGGTCGTGGCCGATCGAGATCAGGGCTTGGATCGATCGCAACCGTCGGATCGTTGCCGATCTCGGACGGATTGCAACTGTTCGAGATCGGTCGTGGCCGATCGGGATCACGGCTTGGATCGATCGCAACAGTCGGATCATCGTCGATCTCGGACAGATTGCAACTGTCCGAGATAGGTCGTGGCCAATCGGGATCACGGCTTGGATCGATCGCAACCGTCGGACCTTTGCCGATCGGACCGATTGCCGCGGTCCGCGATCGGTCGTCGCCGATCGGGATCAGGGCTTGGATCGATCGCAACCGTTGGATCGTCGCCGATCGTCGCAATCTTTTTTAAATAAGTTATGTAATTAAAAATTTTATAAAATAAATTACGACGCCATTTATAGTCGCAATTATTAACATTAATTATAAATATAATCATTTATAAATATTATAAAATAAATTGCGACACCATTTGTCATCGCAATTATAATAAATTTAAATATTTTCATTTAAAAATATTTAAAAAATAATTGCGACGCACTTCTTGCGTCGCAATATTTGTAATAAGTTTTTATTTTAATCTATTTAAATTATTAAAAAAATATTGCGATGCCTTAGCGACGCAATTATTAGAAAATAAAAATATTTTCCCGCCAGATGATGGCGCCAATTTAGTGACGCTTCAGCGACGCATTTAGTGGCATCGCTATGTTTCAGAAAATTATTATAAACATGTATTAACGATGAATTAGCGACGCCCTAGTGCGTCGCTAAGAAAAAAAAATTGTGACGAAAATGGCGACGCAATTTTGGCGTCGCTAATTCCCTATATTTAAGCCGGGTCCCTTCTCCTTTCCTCCTTCCCGTCTTGACCTAGCGCCGCCGTGAAGCTAAAGCTCGAATCTCCGGCGCATCCCGTCCTCCGGCTACCCGACGATCGCATCCGACTCCGGCAACCCGGCGATCTCATCTCAACCAAGGTTAGCTCCGATAATCTAAAAAAAAATGATTTTTTTTATTTATTTCCCTATGGCCACGGCCGCTGCCGGGCCGTCTTCTCCGGCCACGGCCGCTGCCATGGCCGGCAGTGGCCTGGCCACGGTGGCCAGGCCACTGTAATCAAAAAAAAAATTTTTTTTTTCTTTAACAGGGGGGAGGGGAGGAAACCCCCCCGCCCCCCCTTTCTTTTCTTGTCCGGCCACGGCCATGGCCGCAGCCGGACAAGGCGGCCACGGCCACTGCCGTGGCCGTCTTCTCCGGCCACGGCCGCTGCCGTGGCCGCAGTGGCCTGGCCACGGTGGCCAGCCAATGTAATCAAAAAAAAAAATTTTTTTTTTTAACAGGGGGGAGGGGAGGAAACCCCCCCGCCCCCCCTTTCTTTTCTTGTCCGGCCACGGCCGTGGCCGCGGCCGGACAAGGCGGCCACGGCCGCTGTCGTGGCCGTCTTCTCCAGCCACGGCCGCTGCCGTGGCCGCAGTGGCCTGGCCACGGTGGCCAGGCCACTGTAATCAAAAAAAAGAAATTTTTTTTTTAATAGGGGGGAGGGGAGGAAACCCCCCCGCCCCCCCTTTCTTTTCTTGTCCGGCCACGGCTGCTGCCGTGGCCGGCAGTGTCCTGGCCACGGTGGCCAGGCCACTGTGACAAAAAAAAAAAAAAAAATTTCCTTAACAGTGGGGGAGGGGGGAAACCCCCCGCCCCCCCTTTCTTTTCTTGTCCGGCCATGGCCGCTGCCGTGGCCGGCAGTGGCCTGGCCACGGTCGCCAGGCCACCGTGACAAAAAAAAAAGAAAAAATAAAATTTTCCTTAACAGGGGGGGAGAGGGGAAACCCCCCGCCCCCCCCTTTCTTTTCTTGTCCGGCCACGGCCGCTGCCGTGGCCGGCAGTGGCCTGGCCACGGTGGCCAGGCCACTGTGAAAAAAAAAAAATTTCCTTAACAGGGGGGAGGGGGAAACCCCCCCGCCCCCCCTTTCTTTTCTTGTCCAGCCACGGCCGCTGCCGTGGCCGGCAGTTGCCTGGCCACGGTGGCCAGGCCACTGTGACAAAAAAAAAAAGAAAAAATAAATTTTTCCTTAACAGAAGCTAATGACGGTAGAATATCAATTTTTAAAGCTATCGGCCATTCATTTGGTGGGCAGAAATCAAGAAATCTTAGCGATATGGAGTATAATGCAGCACATTATTACATCCTAATGAACTATCGAGAAGTCGATCCTTATATTGAGTAAGTGTATACTTCAATGCTAAATTGAAAATTTAAATTTATATAATAATATACCATAATATTTAATTTCTAACAGTAGTTTTCATCCTTTTCATCCCATAAGGATGTTCTGTGATAGACAACGACAGATGAATCCCGACATCAGTCAAGTTGCAATTGGGCAGAAATTAGAAACGGAGTTTGCTTACTGGTTTTATGAATTTATGAGTAGTATCACTCAATCAATTTCGATAATGGCTATTATTTTTTGAATTGGATGTCAATAGCTTATTAATTTATAGGTCAACGGGCCATGGTTGACAACCGACAATATTTTCATTAAATGTCTATCGCAATGGCCATTGAAGACCGTAACAACCTCTACTGGCTATTTTGTAAATGGGTACAAATTTCAGATTGAACGATTAGCAGCTTCAAGAGGCACGCAGAACTGGGGCGTGTGTGTAAAAGGAGAAAGTGTTGGAGCAAATATGCAGGATTATTATGGAAAGTTAGTAGAGGTGGTTGAAGTTGAATATCCCGGTTGGCCTATGAAACGAACCGTATTGTTTCGTTGTGATTGGTTCGATCCGATAGTTCCTGTGGGCAAAAGGGTTCATAACGACTATAATTTGGTTGAAGTGAACCATCGACGAAGATTACAGAAATATGACCCATTCATCCTTGCATCCCAAGCTCAGCAAGTATTTTACTGCGGATATCCAAGTTTGCGCAATGACAAGCGAGATTGGTGGGCCGTTTCTAAAATCGTCCCACGTTCAACAATCGTATTAGAGGAGAGTTCATCAAGTCAATCAATCGAGTGCCCTGCATTTCAAGAGGATGAGATAGAAATGCATGCAATTGAGGATGACACAAGGGTTCCTGAAACATCACTTAGAGATCCAATTGGTGATGTCCAACAAATTGCGGATGCAAATGTTCGGTTTCCTTCCGATGATAATGAAACTGATTCGCAATCCGATGCGGCATCGGATGTTGAACCAACATTTCACGAAACAAATGACACCGATTAAACATAAAGGTTTTTTAAAATTTAACTTTTTTTTATAAGTGTTAAATTCTTACATAGTCAATCATTAATCGTAATTTAATTGTGTGAATCTTTAGTATTTTCAGTATGAGGGGCAGAGGTAGATCTACCGACGACAGTTTGGGTGAGCAGAGACGTAGTTTGGATCCTGCGAGATCAGATCACATGAGCGTCGGAGATGGAGAGTTTGGATCTCCAGCAGAGGCGCAGCCTTCGATCTCTGCACCAGTATTACCATCCATCCGATCGGCACAGACCTCCGAGAGTTCTTCCGCGATCGGCGGCCGCACTGTACTTAGACTTGATGCTCAGGGGATGTAAGTATATACTAATTAAAAATATTTTATTTATGTTTTTAAGTCATTTACTTATAAACTTGCATTTTTTTAATAGATTTATTTAGCAGCATCATGTCTCCAGCCACATCAGCACCGTTTTTCAGAGGCGTGCAGATCCCACTGGCTACGATTGGCGCCACGTATCGCCAGCCACGAGGGAGTTTTATTTTTCTGAGTTTCAGGTAAACTTATTAAATATAATTTATCAGTGATATATAATTCTTTAAAGTTAATAAATTCAGAAACTAACTGTTTATTTTAATGCAGAAAAAGTTTACGTGGGATCCTGCCACCCATGATGCCATTAGGGCAGCATGGGAGGCTCTGACGCGACGCCGATACTCCGACATGCTTCATCGTTGGAGGTCATCGGGTCAGCGTCCTGCGCACGTGCCAGAGGGTATTTGGCACGAGTGGCAGCAGGCCTGGGAGTCCGATGGCTGGCGCAGGAGGTCCGCATCAGCCAGCACGAACCGCCGATCTGAGAAGGGCGGTCCTGGCATGGGTCTCTCCCATCATACTTCGGGCTCCATTTCGATTCAGGAGCACAGACGGCGTATGGTAAGAAAACATAAATATTTTAATTACTATTTTAGTTATTTACAAATATTTGTATTAATATCATTTTTTTTTATTGTTATAGACTGAGCAGGAGGGCGGAGATCCTGGTGAGTTTCGTCTATTTAGGGCGACACACACCAGGAGGGACGGCTCCTGGGTCGACACGCGATCACGGGAGGTTGCGGTAAGAAATTAGATTTATGTAGTATCTGTTTAATTTCTAAAATTTTATTTTGAGAAATTTATTAACTCATTTATTGTTGATTTCATATTTTCAAGACACGAGTCGAGGAGCTTCGCTCCCAGGCATCGCAGGTCGACTCTACTGATGGGGAGACGCCCGTCGAACTCTCAGCAGAGGAGAGTCGACGTGTGTTTTTGGAGGCTGTTGGTGCCCAACCACGAGACTGCAGGGTCTATGGTATGGGCACTAGAGCTTCTACATTTTTTCTCCATCAGGCCTCCAGCTCGCGAGTTCCTGCTGATCTTCCTCCCGAGCGTTTATAGGAGCTTCGCAGATCTATTGCAGAGAAGGTTCGGCAGGAGGTCGAGCAGGATTTTGAGGATCGTATGCGAGGCCGGGATCAGGAGGTTGCAGACATGCGAGATGAGATGCATTATTTGCGGGATATGGTTAGACGCTTGTCGCAGAGTCTTCAGCCTCCACAGCCTCCACAGCCTCCACGTGATCGTTCAGATTCTTGATGTATTTTTTTTTTCTTTTTTTATGTTGTAAAAACTTTAAAATTTTAATATATAATTATTTTTTGAAATATATTATTGTTTGGATTGAGTGAAAAATGTTTGTATCAATATTTAGATTTAGCAAAATTGAATTAACCATTTTAATTTTTAATCATTTAAATATTTTAAAAACAAAATTTGCGATGCATTAGCAACTGATATTGGATCGCTAATATTTTTAAGATATTATTATTAAATATTGCGACGCAATGACCTGGCATCGCAATAATTTAAAAATAAATTTAATAGCGACGCATTAGCGACTACAATTGAGTTGCTATTTTATCTTAAAAATTATTTTAAAATATTGCGACGCAATTACCTTGCATCGTAATATTTTAAAATAATTTTTATTTGCGATGCATTAGAGCGTCACAATATTTAATAATAATTTTTTTAAAAAATTAATTATAAATATTGTGATGCAAATTAGTGCGTCGCAATATTTAATAATAATTTTTTTAAAAAAATTAATTTTAAATATTGCGATGCAAATTAGTGCGTCGCAATATTTAATAATATTTTTTTAAAAAAATTAATTTTAAATATTGCGACGCAAATTTATGCATCGCTATATTTAATAATAATTTTTTTTCTAACTAAATTTATTTTTAAATTTAGCGACGTATTTTCATGCGTCGCAATATTGCGACGCAATGTGGCGTCGCAAGAGCGTCGCAGAGAGTCGCAATATTGCGACGCAATTGCGACAAAAGGGTATTGCGACGGACAGTTGAGCGACGCCCTCGTTGCGTCGCTATTGCGTCGCAATATCATGTTTAGCGACGCAATTGCGACGCATTTGGGCGTCGCAATATTTAAAATCTCTTGTAGTGTTCTTTCCTTTATTATGTATATATTTTATTTTTATAATATAAAGGAGAGAAAATTTTGTCCTCTTGAGAAACATACTATATATTTAAATAAGTAAATCTTAATAAAACTATGTTATGACTTCATTATCAATACAAATTATGTTTTTGCACTGATTCATATATTTTAAAAATATCTGTATATAACTATAAACTATTATTTTTGGATGATATTATAAATTGCTTACTCCTTGTTTTTGAATGCAATCTTTATATCCTCCTCTTTATCTTATGGCATATATGCATTTTTAATATTTAAAGTGAGATGATGTATTGACTGATATTTAATAAGAGTAGATATGCATTGCTTGATATTTTTAATGGAAGAAATTATATTGTTTTCCATTTGATTTTTTATGACACATTAAATTTTTAAAGAAAGTTCTCTAAAGTTGTAGCTAAATGATTCGATATATTATGAAGCAACTTCTTGCCACAGAACAACATGCTTGTAATTATTTTATTTTAAAAGAACCCCTAAATTTTTGAAATGAATTCCTTATAATTGTCTTTCTCCTTATCTTCGATATATATATATATATATATATATATATATATATATATATATATATATATATATTTATGAAGTGAAAAGGGAGAGTGATGTGTAAATAAGCACATGGATTAAATTTTCATTGATTTTTCCAAAACTAAGCCAAAATTTTGATTTTTTTTTTGAGATTTTGATGACTTTACCGATCCTTTTTTGAAAATCTAGATTTTAATTTTCATGATATGACTTATAAGTTAATTAAAAGCTAAATATCAATTAAAAACACCTAAATAGGGGAAGAGTAAAGTTTGAGGAGAAGCTTGGTATTAAATTTTAACATTCTTGATACATACATTAAATTTTTTATATATCTTCAAGTATCAAATGCCTGCATTATCTTATCCCATAAATTATATCATATCAATGCAACCATTCTATTTAATGTTTAAAAAAGGAAGAGAAAATTTTATGGCATATTATAGGTATAAATTAAAAATAAAAAAGGGTAAACTAAGATTTTGCTATCTTAACCCTTAAGAACTTTCACTATTATAATGACATCGATCGAAAGAAAGGCGGTAAGGGTTTGATATTGATAGAGACTTACGTCTACTTATAAAATTAGTTAAGTTAAACTAAGACAAAAGATAAAGATGATTATATATATATATGCATGCATGCATGCATGTATAGAAAGAAAAAAGAAAGAAAGAAAAGAAAGAAAACAATTGATTTATAACTATCAAGACACATATTGGTCCAAAGATAAATATGTTTTTTTTTATGACGACTGTCTTCCAAGATACAATAGTCTTCTTTTTATGAAAGCAGTACTACAATTCACCAAAAATATCAAACCAAGAATACTTCTCTCTCTTTTTATATGCACTATTGCTATACTTCCTTTAGGAGAGCATGCAAATGCCTAAGAGGAGAATGGAATCAAATTGGATTGATTTGATTGAATGAAAATGCTAATGTCTACGGTTCTATTTATAGCCTTTAGGTACCCTTTGAAAGCAACCCTACAGTTTTAATTTAATTTGAATTACTTTGATCGAATTTGATCAAAGGATATGAGGGTAAGGGCTTATCACCTTTGATATGCCTAGTATCTTCGTGATCTTCATATCACGCGATCCGATAAGCCTTTCCATGATCCGAAAGGTTATTTTCATAATCAGATAAGCCATGGCTTAGCTTTGATACGCCTTTTCATGATCGAACGATTTCTTATCACCAACGATCATCAACGACTTGATCGGATGTGCGCCTTATCACCAAAGTGCAAAGTGCGCCTACAAAGCGCCCATTGTACCCTTTTCACAGGTGCATGCATGGGGATGATGCGTAGCATCACCCTCAAGTTCTTCACTTATGGTGAGCCTAAGGAACTTAAGCATGAAGGAAGAGGTTTCCATATAATTGAACCTTTCTTTCTTAATTTTTTTGATGTGGGACTAAATGTCCTCACAATTTCTCATTTACACACAAGGAGGAGGTAATGGGCTTTCAAGGCCTATTAGGGTATTCAAGGCCTTTAGGCCCATTATCCAACAATCCCCCACATGAATGAAAATTAGTCTTAGATCAAAGATCAAAGGTTAGCAAAGGCGATCCCCCACATAAATGGATTTTAATGCAAATGAATATGCAGACACTAAAGAGAGTATAGTGGGATGAAATTATATCAAGATAGGTAGCTTGTGGCTTTGAACCTTCCTTAGTTAGTTGTTATCGAGTTTACTTGCTAAAAAGTGAACATGATGTCTTGAACTTTTCAACGTTTTGTGTAAACCAAAATAATAATAATCACACAACTTCTTTCCGAGCATTCTTTTGGTTCTCATGGTTGTGTTCATTTTGGCCCCGAACATCTTCTGATTTCATGAGTGCTTTAGAGAATTAAACCTTAAAATTCTCATAGAATTGGCCCAGTTCGCACTCACATAGGTGATTCTTATTAAGAGTATCCTGCTATATCCAACATGGTTTTTATGTCATAAGAATAATTAAAAGCAATGCTTATACTATCTTTAGCATGTAGCACTAATTATCATAGGAATGAGTAGGATTGGACATCCTTAGTGCTATGCAAGTATCTTCATAATTTAGTTATCCCTTTTGAACCTAGATCTTGGGATCTTCAGTTAGCTATGTTGGGTATCCACTATGAAGATTTTTCAGTTATAGATTTTAAACCCATTCCCCACGATAAACAGTTTACTTGATCTCTTGGTAATCCTTTTGTTAGTGGATCCGCTAGATTTTTCTTTGACTGAATACAGTCAATAGAAATTACATCAATTTCAAGCAACTGCTTAATGGTATTATGTCTACGATATATATGTCTAGACTTACCATTATACATCTTATTCTGTGCTCTGTAAATTATCGATTGACTATCACAATGTATGCATATTGCAAACATAGGCTTTGGCCAACATGAAATATCTTTTAAAAGGTTTTGAAGCCATTCTGCTTCTTCAATAGCCTTTTCTAAAGCAATAAACTCAGATTCCATAGTGGATCGAACTATACATGTTTGCTTAGAAGATTTTCATGACACAACACCTTCTCCTAAGGTGAATACATATCATTTGTGGATTTTATATCTTCTGTATTAGATATCCAATTTGCATCATTGTATCCTTCTAGTACAGCTGAATATCTTGAATAATTAATCCATAACTTAGGATATATCGCAGATATCTTAATACCCTTATTAGAGCTGTCCAATGATTTGGACCTGGATTACTTATAAATCTGCTCAACTTATTGACAACATATGCTATGTCAGGATGAATGCAATTCATGACATACATTAAACTGCCAATTATACATGAATATTTAACTGAGATATGGGTTCTCCAGTATACTTGGCCAAATGTAGATTAATATCTACAAGTATTTTCACCGGCTAGTATCATACTTTTTAAACTTATTTAATATTTTTTAATATAATAAAATTGAGATAATATTATTTCTTCAGATGTTCTATGATTCGAATCCTTAGTATAACATGGTTTTTACATGGTTTTATAAAATATACGGATTACATGGTTTTTATAAATAAAGGGGCAGGATTTCAAGTCTTCATCCAATTTATTGATTTAATAAATTTTAAAATGTGTGTGGTTGGTTGGGGGGGGGGAGGACTTAACAACTCTAAGCAATTTAATTAATTATTAAATGTACACCCAATAAATTATATCTTTATACATGAGAAAACAAATTGCACCTGATAAAGCCTCCATTGAAATTTAGAATACAGTGGGATATCGCATGAAAAATGGGGATATATAGACATTATGAGATGTCTCTTTATCTTGATTGGATTGTTCATATACACTTTCTTGATTGATATTTTGTATTTGGTAATAATTAAGGTAAGAATGTAAATTAAATTGTAAATTATTTCAATACTAGCAGCTTTAGTTGATTAAATCAATGGGCCATCGATGCTTTCCTCAAAATCTTTATTGCTCGCCACGCCTTGAATTTATGATTGGAGTTGATTACATAACATAGCTGCACAATCGTTCCCAATGCATAACCAATCCTAAAAAGTAGGTAAGATTTTCAGATCTAAACCAAAATCAAGCTTAATATTTCATTAATATTTTAACAATCTGAAATTTAGTGTTCTGACACTCCCAGCATCAAATATAAAAATGCTAGCTATGCTCTTATAAAAAATTTCTTACCATTAACCTAGAATTAGGTGTCTGTGGCTCTATAAGAAAAAAAGAAAAAGTAATAATAATGATGTGAGTTAAAAGCTTCGTATAAGAAATATTGGATTTCATCATAAATTAAAATGGTAAATATATCATTTTATAATCGTAAGGCCAACAATATTGCTCAATATTAAGTAATTCATGAACCAATATTAATTTAATAAAAATAGTATGGTGTTCGCTATCATGACTCATAGCATAGCTCATGGTTGAATAATAATGCCATATATGCCATATTTGATGATTTAAATAGTAATATCAATCTATGATAATTTCATATTTATGATTTATTATTACATGTTGGATCTAATACTTTAACATTAGAACTAATCATGGCCACACTCTTACCCATGGCCGGCTACTCATAATATTATGCGCTATATTATGACCAACAACAATAATTAGTGCTACAATAGGCAATACTCCCATATGATGAGTCTACATACCCTCCTTCCACATTATATCTCATTTGTTTAATTAACTCATCATATTTTGACAATAGACTAATCGCGACTAAGCTCAAGCTTATGGCGAGCAAACCTTATATTACTCATGGCATACTGATAGCCCATAATATTATGTGTCAGATCACCATCGAAACCCATAATCAATGGCATATTAAAAAATAATTATCGACATGCTAAGCAATGCTCTTACAGAGCTAGTCTAATTACTCCTATCTTATTTTATATTTTGTTATAATTTATTTATTAATAACACACATGCTTTATCATCATCATCATCATTTTTTTAAATAAAAATCAAATTTTATAATTTTATAACTTGTGATAATAATATTTTATGAAAAATTTATAATAATATAGGCAATTATGCATAATACAAGACACAAAAATGCAAAAGATTGTATTTAGGATTTTTTACCTCAAATATAAGTATTATTGATAAAAAATGTTAGCTCAAATTGGAGGAATGCTTATTGCACCCAAATTTATTCTAAACTAATAAAACCCAATGCTTAACTCACTTGCAAATTCTAAATAAATAAATATTAATTTTTAATTTACAAAATTTTTAAAATTAGCCTTTTCAACTTTGACTACTTATAACTTATTTATAGCCTATTAATATAATAATAATAAATAAAAAGAGACAAAACTTTGCTTCTATCAAGTGATCTAGGTTAGGCTTCTCTGGAATCAGGCTATAGGCCATTTATGCTAATAAATTAACTCTGATTAGAGCAATGCTACTGATAAAAATCGAGACTAGAGAGAGGGTAGATAGAGGAGCTAGAGACAAAGTGGATAGAGAGAGAAGGGGCTAGAGAGAGAAAGTGAGGTGGAGAGAGATAGAAAAAGAAAGAAAAATAGGAGAGGGGGATGGTGTGACCTAGGGAGATTATCCCCTGTTCCACCACACCTACCCAGGTCCCATAGAAACAAATAAAGAGGGGAGGAGAGGAAGAGGAGAGAGGAAGGGAGAAAGACAAGGAGACATTGGGGAGGGAGAAACTGCATAGATGGTAGGATAACAAAATTTGATTTCTTATTTTTTAAATTTTGTTGGTAAGACAACACTAACCTCCGTTATCTAAATTAACAATTTTGGTATGGTAAAGTTTGATAGAGATTTCAGGGACCTCAGCTTTCAGGCATTTGGCAATTGACTAGTGTGATGGAGAAATTTAGATATAGGTGGGTGGTAAAGAAAAATGAAGTTTGATATAGAAAAAGGAACTGGATTGGACCATCATTCATCAAGGTTATGATCAGAGATAAATTTGCAATTCCAAATTTATCATAATTCAAATTGAAGCCTTTTTTAAAATTTATTTTAAAAAGTTTGTTGAGGTAGGAATTCATTGAAAGCAGACTAATCTTTATAGGAGAAAAGGGCTCTGGTCAAGTTATTAAGCATTTGTTTTAGCAACAACCCAAGCAATCACATTTGATACAAAGTACCAATATGCTTCATTCCTCTGTTTATGTGATTTGTATGCTAACTATATAACTTTAGATTATGTAGCGCTGAAGGTGGTCCTTTCGTTGCCCTTTCCATTTAAACTTAAATTCTAATTTGACCTTGCTATTAAATGGATTGTAGAGCGAAAACATGGCCAAGTGGGATGTGTTTGATTTAATTTTTTTTTCCTCTTTTTTTTTGAGGGTGTGGGTGCAGAAATGTAGTGGGTCTTGGTGAGGCCATAAAGCCTGCAACTTAGTACTCAAATGGTTTTATGGAGGTAAGGCCATAACTAATGGCTTAACTATTTATTGAGTTAGACTTTAATAGCATACTTGCTTAAACTTCATGATATTTTCAAAAGCAAGCATATTAGTTCCCCATAGATATAGATCCTCTTGCATGCAGGTGTTCCAACATTTTTTTTTTTGAAAAAAACTCCATTTGCTTATAGAATGCTTAGATTAGGGGCTTGTTTTTGGATATTTGTCCATGGCTTTGGCCTGCTGACCAAGATATTTTGATATATTTCTATCATCAATAATCTTTGGTAACCGACTTAAAGGAGCATGAAACTAGAAAAAGTGGCCATCAACTATTATCTTCAATTGGCCATCAACTATTATCTTCAATATTATATTGTTTCTAATTCTTTTACTTTTGATTTTATGCCATGCATTTTAATTATCAAATATTATTCTATTTAGATTTTAGTTTCTTAGATATGCTTTACAAAAATTAAGATGTATTTTCCTTCAATGATATGCTATTGGGAAAGCTGATATGCTGATGCCTTTCTTCGATTCCAGTAACTTCTTAGAGGTGACTTTTGGAAGAAAAGACCTAGCACATCAGAGCTGGACGTCCTACAAGATTACTAAGAGGAATTCAAGTAGTAAGTTAAACTGTTAATCTTGGGAGACTTATTTCCAAGAAAACCAGAGATGGAGATGGCGATCAGAGTGCAGACAAAACAGACATGAATCAAGAATTGCATAGATATACCATGGATGCAAATACTGAAGTAGAAGCTAACGACATGGATTCAGATGCAGGATAAACAAAAGGCTTAAAGTAAGCACTACAAGAATACCATTGTGTTTTAGGTTTAGCTATGGTACTAATTGTTTTTTAGAAGCTAGCCTTCAATTGTATCATTTAAAGTCCCATTCAAAGCTTTTAGCCTCTTATACTACCTCCTTATATGCCCTTTCATTTTTGTTTATTTATGGCCAATACCCAGGTACAACCAAAAACAATCGTCCTCTGTCCATTTTGAGCTCTTGATTTAAGTGAAGATTTATTTTTAAACTTAAATGTTTAGAGAAAGATAGGGAGAACTGTCTGTTTTAAGGTTTATCATACTGATGGTTCATCCTTTCAAAATAGTATAAAATCCATGCCACCTACATACTTCCTCGCAATAGTATCAAAATATATTTTTATCTATTGAATAATAATTTTAATGGATAAAATTATAATTTTTCATTCAAGTAATGCTTTGATCCATTTACTTATTTGCTTGATTACTACTTAATCCATTGATCCAATGTAGCGTATGGAAATAATGCAGTACATAGGTATAGGTAATATTAGTCGGAGCTCAACATGTTGCTTAATCAATCATCAACTTTGATGCTAGGATCAATACGCTATACAATGACATAATGAGCATATTTAGTATTTTTATTTTATTTTAATCATTATTCTATAATATAAAAATAATAAATTATTGATCATATAATAATTTTTAATATTAAATACCAATAGCTTAGGCAAATTTTGATAGATAATAGTCATTATAACTATTATAGTGGTTAGTAGCAATTCATAAAGGGGTTATCATAATAAGATTACAGTATTATTAGTATCTTAGGCTATAAACCAATAGAGAAATAATATATGTAAAAACAAGATGGATAATTAGAACTGTAATGGAAGATGACAATGGATAACTAGTAACAAATCATAATAAATTGTGAATATCGAAGGTGTAGATAACATAAAGGATTGTAGGTGCAAAAGGTATTGCTTTATAAAATGAAAGATAGAATTTATATGGCGAGAGAAATATAGCTCCTCCTATCTAGAGCATTTATTTATTTATTTATTTATTCCTTAGTTGTGTGAGAGCTTAACAATTGGTTCGATAATGAATTATAATTTTTTGTTTAATTATTATACATTTACTTCTTTTTTTGGTTTAAACATGCATATAGTTAAGCCAAGTTTTAGACACGCATCTTGCTTTTTGAGCATAGTATATATATATATATATATTTCACACAAAATATGCTTAAGTATATGTGGTATTAGGATTAAATATTGAATGGCTATTGAAATCAAGTGATAAAAATAAATATTCTGGGACTAAACGCAAAGGGATGGATGGTAGAAAAGGATCAATAAATGAGTATCAATTATCCTTCCAAGTATTAGGGACATGTTAAGAGGTCGTAATTAGCTTCAAAATTCATATTAGTCATGCTTAATCGTAGTAATACTAAAATCCACTTAAATCATGTTAGACTAAATGATATATTTTCTTATAATAGTATCATAATACAGTATAAAAAATAAAATAATATTACAATAAAATGTTATATTCTTTAGTATACTAGGATTCTTATGACATAACAACAATAGCAGTAGCAACAATAATAATATATTATAATATATAATATTTATTTATATATTATTTTTTAATATTAATTAATAATTATATTATAATATATTATTAGCAAGTATATCATCATTAATCTAATAATGTAATAATAATAATATATATTATTAGATATCAATTCATCCGCAGCTTCGATGAATGAATCTTGTAACTAAATTTATGGAATACTTGCACTGCTCATTATTTGGGAAGGAGTCTCATGATTACATTTACGAGCTTAAATATCGTGCCATGTCTAAACACATCCATGCATCTCTCCCTCGAGTGGAAAGAAAATATAATAATAGTTTATACATTTCATTTTCTTTCTTTCTTTCGATTTTAATCCACTTCGTCATACGATGGAATTTGTACATCCTCTGCATCTAGCTGTAAAACCAACTGTATCTAAATATAGCTGGGCAGAGTGGGGCAGCTCGAACTCGGGACCGAGAAGTTATCTAGGGCCTGTAACCATAAGCTCGACGTGTATTTTTTTTTATATCTTTTTGTTGTCTCCTACCAGGACTCAAATGAATTTTTTTTAAGAGTCGAGAGAAATAATTAAAAAAATATAATTTTTACTCTATAGGCATCCTCTTGGTTCGTTCCATACCACTCTCTCTCTCTCTTTTCCCCTTTCAATTCCTTTTCTATCTAAAAAATAATTACAATTATCATTAATAGTTTATAATGGAACTTTAATTGTACTCTATTTGAAACATGGGCATGCAGAACAAAAAAAAAAATTTCTTGAAGGCAATTCATCATGCATGGAAAGAAAATATTTATTTCTTTTGTTTGGGTTGAATTTGTAAAACTTTGCTTTTAATCTTATTGGTAAAGTTCAGAAACAGAAATGTGTACGAATAAAGCCTACAAATTTTATTATTATTATTAAATAACATTAATATATCAATAGAAGAGTTGGGTGGCTATACGTGATAAACCCTTTTTTGTTTAAATTCTTTTCTCTTCTCCCTTTAGATGTAGATAGAAAATATTGATAATTAAAAATTATATATATAATAAATATTGTTAAAATAAGAAAGTTAAGATAAATATATTTTAATTGAAGAAAAAATAAAGTTATTGTAAAAATATAGAGATAAATGTAGGGGTGCAACTTGGGCCGGGTTCAACCCAAACCCAGCCCGCCGAACCCGATTTATAGCAGTTTTTAAACTCATGTTTGCCCAACCCGAACCCAAAAAACTTGAATTTAATCCGGTCCGATTTGCAATTGATCTGGTTAGGGTTGACCGCAATCCGAACCCGAGGGTTACCCGAACGAAGGTAGCTTATTGGCACCAGATTTTTGGGGGCATTGAAGGCCCCAATCAGATCGGACGAGATGGCCAACTTGAGGGCGAGGAGGGTAAGGCATCGATCATAAAAAAGACAAACATAAAGGCGGATCACCCACACATTTCGTTTCACTTCCTGCCTCCTCCTCTTCTTTGTTTACGGCACCTCCTCCTCTTCTTTATTTCAAGTAAGACTTTTTAATACAATATTAAAGCCCCTGAGTCCAGCTTATGCGTTTGGCAAGGATTTTATTTTTTCATCTTTGGGATCCATAATTTGATGTTTATTTACTTTGAAAAAAGCATTTTATATTTTTTTCTCATCAACCCGAATTCCAACCCGAAACTCAACCCGAACCTGATTTTTTAAAATAGGGTTAGGGTTGAGGTTTTACAAATAGGGTTAGGGTTAGGGTTAGGGTTGATATTTTATAAATAGGGTTAGGGTTAGGGTTGAGAAAAATCCAAGTTTCATGAGCCCGAGTTGCACCCCTAGATAAATGTAATATAAATCTATTTTTTTAATGTAAACCTATAAATACATCAATGTAAATAAATGGTATGGTATATATAGAAAAAAATATAAATTAAAAATTATATTAAAAAATAATTAGTTGTAATTAAAGTATAATTTTAAATCAAATAAGATGAAAAAATAATTAAATAATTTTAGATTAATATTTTGTTATTGTTGCTTGTCTAGATTCTTGCCAAGAGTGCGAGACCCTTAAAGATTGTGCGAAGATCTACATACAAAGGGTTAAAAATAAGAGAACCTAACTTTATGGCCACGGATAGATCCGTGGCACCCCTTAGCGGCTAACTATTACTTTCCGTGCTTGAGAGACGACCCTCCCAATATTAATATGAGAAAAAGATATCTTTAAAAATAACTAAAAGGAAAGCTTCTTGGAGCATTTACGTTTATAGGGCATGTGCAAGATGGGTGCATGCATGGAAGACTTTATGGTCACGTAAATAGTTTCAAGTAATATTTAAAATTTTGATGTATAAACTCATCTTTATCTTCTCCCTTTATTAAAAAAATAGGAATCCTATTATCCTTCGAGCATTTAATTTTCTTCTTCTTCTTTCTTTCTTTTTTTTTTTTTTTTTGTTTTTGATAAAAAGAGATTGAAACCTTTGTTTAAGAGAAAAATAAGGAGATTGATATCCACAAGATTTAAACCTTATTTCTAAATAAGGGTTTTATTAATAAGTATTCCTTAACCAGCATACTCGGGCTTCCACAAAGAATAAAAAAAAAAAAAATTATGAAGGTTAAGAGGCATTTAATAAAATAAGAAGGAAGAAAGTAACTTTAAAAGGAAGGTCACTACGCTTCTATGTTGAATGCCAACCAGCTTTTTTTCATATTTATATATTATTATATATAATATATATTAATTATATACCATAAATTAATGCAGTAATTGAGCTCGCACGCGTTGGCATCCCTCTTATAAAAAAGGAAAACGCAATCCCTTTAGAACTCGGAAACGAAGGAATTGTAAATTCTTCCTTCCCCTCGCAAAAGAAATCCAAACCGCTCTAGCTTGATCTCCTCGGCGACCACGCGGAGCCTTCGATGGGTCTTCACACCCGTACGCCGAGATCAAGCGGAGCCTTGGCGCTTGATCTCCTCGGCGACCACGCGGAGCCTACGATCGGTCTTTACACCGGTACGCCGAGATCAGGCTTTTTTTATGTACTAATGGTGGATCCCAATTAGTAATTTACTTCCACCTCCCCATCTTTGTTGTTTTTATTTTTATCGCAACAAGAGTTTCAAAGGTTGATCGATTGAGATGAAAGGGAGCTCTAGTGCTCTGCTTTCTTCTTCTTCTTTTTTTCAAAAAAAGTTCTCCTTTGCCTTATTTTAAGATTTTTTTTTTAAAAAAAACGAAGGAGAAAGGGCAAGAAGGGATTCTTGGAGATATTTGTGGCTCTTTTGGTGAAAGAACGGAAGAACTGCACCCAAGTCCATGGGGTCGGTCGCGTGCGAAGCCCGGTGACTTGGCCGAATGAACCCCTCGCTTTGCCGGTTTTACCGAAGTGGCCCTGCACCAATTTTTTTTTTTTTGGTGACTTCTCCCGGCAGTTGATAAGGCTGGTTAATAAAAGGAAAAATCATCTCGAGAGTAGATTTTAAAAGAAATATTTAATAACCAGCCTTTGAAAAATTTTGGTTGTTGATGAACTTGTTCTATAAGCTGGTTATTGTTAATTACTTCTGTATGCGGTTGATGGAATTTTTTTTTTTTTTTGGGTTGTAGATAACATTATAATTTAGATTTTATCAAGTAGTCAAGTATCTGTGTCCTTTAATTGTTATGCTCCATTGGTTTTATTAATTGATGCAAACTGTGTCCATGGGTTTTTTTTTTTTGAATCAATCCGTTCTGTTGTGTTTTTTTTAAGAAGGATTATTTTAGAATCTTGAGAAAGAATTTTATTATTAGTAGCTTTTTTTAAGGAGGGTTCTTTTAAAATCTTAAAAAAAATTTGTTATCAGTGCTTTTAATGTAGTCATTTGCAGTGATGTTAAGGATCGGATGAGATTTTTTTCTCTATCTCTTTGTTGATTATTTATATTTGCATCATATAAATTTTTTAAAGAAATAAACATTTAGTTTATTATATCAAGTTTCTTTAATTTATTAGTTAACTATGTGATACGTTTATTATGTATGTATAGCAATAATGTACCTCTGAAAGATGCACTTAGATAATGGTTGAAAAAAAATAAAAAACTAGGAAAAGATGCATCGGTGAGTTTTGGTGGCCACCATCGGATTCCTTCAATTCTTTGGACATTAATGCATCTTTTTAATAATGAAAAGTTGGATCCATATCATAAACAAATTTAAAGAAATATTTATTGAGCCATTTTTTTAGTTTTTTGGTTTTATTTGCAGATTTTATAGCTTAACATTTTGTTTGTTGGTTGATTGATCTTTTTTTTAAAGGAGTTTTTGTTGCAAATTTGTTTTTCTTAGGAAAGGTATATATTTTAGTTTTACGGATGGTTGAATCTGTTATTAGTTATTTCTTTTTTTCCTTCAATTTAATTCATTGCTTCTTTAGCTTTAGCTATGAGAGATATTCAATCTTTTTTTCCTCAAAATCTTTATTTATTATTTCCATCTTTCTTAGATTACTTCTTGTGTCTGCTTCCACCATTGCTGCAATGGAAGCAAATCTTGCCAATAATAATGCATCTTTGACCTTGGATTCAAACTCAAAGCCAAATGCTAGGAGAAGAACGGTGGAAGTTGTAGAGAAGAAATCAAGGCTTTATGTGCTTACTGAAGGAGGAGTTAATGAGATAAGATGATTGTTAATGGGAAGGATCTAAGCCATACAAATAGGGAAGAATCTGTTGTTGAGAGATCTAAAAACTTGTCATGGCATAAAAGAGCTATTCCGAAGCGGCAAAAAGCAAAGTGGCAAACTGTTCTTAGTATTCTAACCAAGATTTGTCTGCTTTTAGTAGCTCTTTTATGGCTGGGATAGACAGTTTGGAGATTGGCTGGTAGGATTGGAGACAATACTAACTCACCATTTCTTGCTTTGGATTATGAGGGTCGGGTTTCTGAAATTGAGGCATCTTTAAAGAAAATAGCTAACATGTTGCAAGTTCAGGTAGAAGCCGTAGATCGAAAAATTGGAAATGAGCTTGGGATCATGGCAAGGGAACTTAGAAAGCAAATTGAAGAGAAAGTAGTTGGAGAAGGAGTTGAAGAAGTTGGAAGTTAAGACTGATGGATCCCAAGCAAGGAAACTTAGAAAGCAAATTGAAGAGAAAGTAGCAATGTTGGAGAAGGAGTTGAAGAAGTTGGAAGTTAAGACTGATGGATCCCAAGCAAGGGAACTTAGAAAGAAAATTGAAGAGAAAGTAGCAATGTTGGAGGAGTTGAAGAAGTTGGAAGTTAAGACTGATGGATCCCAAGCAAGGGAACTTAGAAAGCAAATTGAAGAGAAAGTAGCAATGTTGGAGAAGGAGTTGAAGAAGTTGGAAGTTAAGACTGATGGTTTAGACAAGTCTTTGACTGAATTCAAGGACATGGGTCTGCTTTCAAAGAAAGAATTTGAAATATTTCAGGATGAGCTTGCTAGAAAACTAGATGGTAGTGATAGTGATGTTCATTTGGACCAAATTATGTCTTTTGCTAGGGATCTTGTTAAGAAAGAGATTGAAAGGCATGCAGCCGATGGACTTGGAAGGGTTGATTATGCTTTAGCTTCTGGTGGGGCCAGGGTGGTCAGTCATTCAGAGCCTCATGGTTTTCAGGAGGTGAACAGTTGGCTTCGTGCTTTTATAATTGGAAATGGAGTTCACCCTAGTGCTCACAAAATGCTGGAGCCAAGTTATGGGGAGCCTGGCCAATGTTTTCCCCTGCAAGGAAGTAGTGGGTTTGTTGAGATTAAGCTCAGAACAGGGATTATACCTGAGGCTGTCACACTGGAGCATGTATCTAAGGTATGTTTTTGCTCCAATTGTTCTTTTCATTTTTCCTTTATAGCTATATTTTGAGGCATTTGGAACTTAGCGCTTGTTTCTTTTAACTGTTTCTTTCCTATTAATTCATATAATGCCTAATTATCGTTGATGCCTCTTTTTATGTGGTATGTGCGCAGAGCGTGGCTTATGATAGGAGCAGTGCCCCCAAGGATTGTCGGGTCTCTGCTTGGTTTGAATCAGATGATGATGATGACCCATCCAGCCAAGCCAAGGTGTACCACTTGAGTGAGTTCTCTTATGACTTGGAGAAGAGCAATGTGCAGACCTTCAACGTTGAGACAGCTCATGAGTTGGGTGTGGTGGTCAACAAGGTGCGACTAGACTTCACCTCCAACCATGGGAGTTCAGGTCATACGTGCATCTATCGCTTTAGGGTGCACGGCTATGAGCCAAGCTCCCTGGCAGCTATATCTTCTAATCTAATGGCTTTATAGGGAGCTGCAGTGCTCTCGTTGTTTGTTGTGCACTGAACCACCCATCCTCAATTCCTGGTTGCATTTTTTGTACAAGTCTCCTCCCTGCTGCTTCGTCAATGGGGGGACTGTAGATACATTCAATTATTTTTGTTGGGTTCTTCTATCTTTTTTTTTTTCCTGCTAGTATGAAAGGTAAGGTATTGAATGGTGTCGTTTATGCTCAACCAGCACATGAATGAAAATATATCTGAAATTAAATCAATTGATTCATACCTACTGTAATCATTTTTACTCCCTCCCCTTGTTCAAGTATTTCTAGGCCCTAAAGAAGGTGATAAAAAATTATTGGCCATTGAGGGCGTGGCGTGCGGACTCACAGGAGTGGGCTGGTTGTCTTGTATTTAATTTGGAGGATGGAGGAGGTTGCTTAATTTGGAGTTATTAATGTGCACTTAATTCTGTACTGAATGTACGTAGAGAGAGGATCGATGAACATTAATTGATGAACTTAATTGATCAAATTACATTTGGAGAAGACTTCAAACTTTGTGTCTTGATCTCCTCGGCGACCACGTGGAGCCTTCGATCGGTCTTCACACCCGTACGCCGAGATCAAGCGGAGCCTTGGCGCTTGATCTCCTCGGCGACCACGCGAGCCTGTGATCGGTCTTTACTTACACCGGTAGGCCGAGATCATGCTTTTTTTTATGTACTAATGGTGGATCCCAATTAGTAATTTACTTCCACCTCCCCATCTTTGTTGTTTTTATTTTTATCGCAGCAAGAGTTTCAAAGGTTGATCGATGAGATGAAAGGGAGCTCTAGTGCTCTGCTTTCCTTCTTCTTCTTCTTTTTTTTTTTCAAAAAGTTCTCCTTTGCCTTATTTTAAGTTTTTTTTTTAAAAAAAAATGAAGGAGAAAGGGCAAGAAGGGATTCTTGGAGATATTTGTGGCTCTTTTGGTGAAAGAATGGAAGAACTGCACCCAAGTCTATGGTGCAGTTTTACCGAAGTGGCCCTGCACCAATTTTTTTTTTTCGATGACCTCTCCCGGCAGTTGATAAGGCTGGTTAATGAAAGGACCAGCCTTTGAAAAATTTTGGTTGTTGATGAACTTGTTCTATAAGCTGTTATTGTTAATTACTTCTGTATGCGGTTGATCGAATTCTTTTTTTTTTTTTTTTGGTTGTAGATAACATTATAATTTAGATTTTATCAAGTAGTCAAGCATCTGTGTCCTTTAATTGTTATGCTCCATTGGTTTTATTAATTGATGCAAACTTTGTCCATGGGTTATTATTATTTTTTTGAATCAATCGTTCTGTTGTTGTATTATCAGTGCTTTTTTTAAGAAGGATTGTTTTAGAATCTTGAGAAAGAATTTTATTATTAGTAGCTTTTTTTAAGGAGGGTTCTTTTAAAATCTTAAAAAAAATATTATCAGTGCTTTTAATGTAGTCATTTGCAGTGATGTTAAGGATCAGATGAGATTTTTTTCTCTATCTCTTTGTTGATTATTTATATTTGCATCATATAAATTTTTTAAAGAAATAAACATTTAGTTTATTATATCAAGTTTCTTTAATTTATTAGTTAAATATGTGATACGTTTATTATGTATGTATAGCAATAATGTACCTCTGAAAGATGCACTTAGATAATGGTTGAAAAAAAATAAAAAACTAGGAAAAGATGCATCGGTGAGTTTTGGTGGCCACCATCGGATTCCTTCAATTCTTTGGACATTAATGCATCTTTTTAATGATGAAAAGTTGGATCCATATCGTAAACAAATTTAAAAAATATTTATTGAGCCATTTTTTTAGTTTTTTGGTTTTATTTGCAGATTTTATAGCTTAACATTTTGTTTGTTGGTTGATTGATCTTTTTTTAAAGGAGTTTTTGTTGCAAATTTGTTTTTGTTAGGAAATGTATATATTTTAGTTTTACAGATAGTTGAATCTGTTATTAGTTATTTCTTTTTTTCCTTCAATTTAATTCATTGCTTCTTTAGCTTTAGCTATGAGAGATATTCAATCTTTTTTTCCTCAAAATCTTTATTTATTATTTCCATCTTTCTTAGATTACTTCTTGTGTCTGCTTCCACCATTGCTGCAATGGAAGCAAATCTTGCCAATAATAATGCATCTTTGACCTTGGATTCAAACTCAAAGCCAAATGCTAGTAGAAGAACGGTGGAAGTTGTCGAGAAGAAATCAAGGCTTTATGTGCTTACTGAAGGAGGAGTTAATAAGGATAAGATGATTGTTAATGGAAAGGATCTAAGCCATACAAATAGGGAAGAATATTGTTGAGAGATCTAAAAACTTGTCACGGCATAAAAGAGCTATTCCGAAGCGGCGAAAAGCAAAGTGGCAAATTGTTCTTAGTATTCTAACCAAGATTTGTCTGCTTTTAGTAGCTCTTTTATGGCTAGGACAGACAGTTTGGAGATTGGCTGGTAGGATTGGAGACAATACTAACTCACCATTTCTTGCTTTGGATTATGAAGGTTGGGTTTCTGAAATTAAGGCATCTTTAATGAAAATAGCTAACATGTTGCAAGTTCAGGTAGAAGCCATAGATCGAAAAATTGGAAATGAGCTTGGGATCATGGCAAGGGAACTTAGAAAGCAATTTGAAGAGAAAGTAGCAATGTTGGAGGAGTTGAAGAAGTTGGAAGTTAAGACTGATGGATCCCAAGCAAGGGAACTTAGAAAGCAAATTGAAGAGAAAATAGCAATGTTGGAGAAGGAGTTGAAGAAGTTGGAAGTTAAGACTGATGGATCCGAAGCAAGGGAACTTAGAAAGCAAATTGAAGAGAAAGTAGCAATGTTGGAGGAGTTGAAGAAGTTGGAAGTTAATTTGTAGTCCGAGCAGGAGGGCAGAGATCCTAGTGAGTTTCATCTATTCAGGGCGACACACACCAGGAAGGACGGTTCTGGGTCGATACACGATCACGGAGATTGGGGTAAGAAATTAGATTTATATTTTATTTATTTAATTTTTAATATTTTATTTAGCTTTATATATTGATTCATTTGTCATTGATTTTATAACTCAAAGGCACGAGTCGAGGAGCTGTAGTCTCAGGCTTCGCAGGTCGACTCTACTGATGGGGGGCCGCCCATCGAACTCTCACCAGAGGAGAGTCGACGTGTGTTTTTGGAGGCTGTTGGTGCCCAGCCGCGAGACCGTAGGTCTATGGTTTGGGCACCAGAGCTTCCAGATATTTTCCCCATCAGGGCTCCAGTTCGCATGGTTCTGGCGATATTCCTCCGAGCAGATAGACGACATCCGAGATCTATCAAGGAGGAAGTTCACGAGGAGGTTCGGGAGGTGCTCTCAGAGATGAGAGAGCAGATGCGTCAGTTGCAGGATTTAGTTCGTCACCTATCGCAGGGTTCATCCAGCCTCCGTAGCCTCCACACTGCCTGTAGACACATGATGCATTTTTTTTCACTACTTGATGTATTTTTTTTCTATTTTGTATATGAAAATTTTAAATAATTAATAAAATAAATTTTTATCTATTTTTAAAAATTTTGTAATGGTTGTTTTGGTCAATTACATTGTATTAGCAAGTTTAATTTATATTATTTAATTTTTTTAAATAAATAAATTAATTTACTTTAAAAATTAAAAATTAATTTATTTTTTTTTAAAAAATAAATTAATTAATTAGCAACTATTTTTCATCACAATTAATTTAAAAAAATAAATAATTATGTTATTTTAATTTTTTTAAAAAAATAAATTAACTAGTTAGCGACGCAATTGTGACAATATTTTACGTCGCAAATATTTTTTAAAAAATTATTTTAATGTAACGACGCATTAGTATGCATCACAATTATTTTTAAAATTTAAAAATTAATTTATTTTTTTTTAAAATATAAATTCATTAATTAGTGATGCTATTTTTATCGCAATTTATTTAAAAAAAAAAATATATTTTTTAATTTTTAAAAAATAAATTTATTAATTAGCGATGCAATTGCTATGAGATTGTCGTCGCAACTATTTTTTAAAAAAAATTATTTTTTAATTAGCGACGCATTTAGTATGCATCGCAATATTGCAACGCATTTGGTTGCGTCGCAATATATTGCGACGCATTAGTGCATCGCAGAGGGTCGCTGCTAAGCGACGAAACTGCGACAAATTGAGGTTGCGATCCTTTTAGCGACGCCTTAATTGCGTGGCTAACAAGCTATAGCGACGCATTAGCGACGCATTTGGGCATTGCTATATTTTAATTTTCTTGTAGTGATTGATTCATCACTCCAAGGGCATGTGCAAGATGGGTGCATGCATGGAAGACTTTATGGTCACCTAACTAGTTTCAAGTAATATTTTAAATTTTGATAACTCATCTTTATCTTCTCCCTTTATTAAAAAAATAGGAATCCTATTATCCTTCAAGCATTTAATTTTCTTCTTTCTTCTTTCTTTTTTTTTTGTGTTTTTGAAAAAAAGAGATTGAAACCTTTGTTTAAGAGAAAAATAAGGAGATTGATATCCCACAAGATTTAAACCTTATTTCTAAATAAGGGTTTTATTAATAAGTATTCCTTAACCAACATACTCGGGCTTCCACAAAGAATAAGAAAAAAAAATTATGAAGGTTAAGAGGCATTTAATAAAATAAGAAGGGAAGAAAGTAACTTTAAAAGGAAGGTCAATACGCTTCTATGTTGAATGCGAACATCTATATAAAAATATAGCTTTTTTTGCATATTATATATTAATATATATAAATATATAATTATATACCATAAATTAATGCAAATCCTAATCCAAACAGGAGACGGAGAGACTGCTATCCCTAGGGATAAATATAATAAAAGAACGGACACGTCAATGTAACACACCATCTGTATAAAAATATAGCTTTTTTTTTGCATATTTATATTATTATATATAAATATAAATTAATTATATACCATAAATTAATGCAGTAATTGAGCTCACACGCGGGCATCCCTCTTATAAAAAAGAAAACGCAATCCCTTTAGAACTCGGAAACGAAGGAATCGGCGGCCCCCCTTCCATAAATTCTTCCTTCCCCTCGCAGAAATTCAAACCGCTCTCGCTTGATCTCCTCGGCGACCACGCGGAGCCTGCGATCGGTCTTCACACCCGTACGCCGAGATCATGGCGCTTGATCTCCTCGGCAACCACGCGGAGCCTGCGATCGGTCTTCACACCGGTACGCCGAGATCAGGCTTTTTTTTATGTACTAATGGTGGATCCCAATTAGTAATTTACTTCCACCTCCCCATCTTTGTTGTTTTTATTTTTATCGCAACAAGAGTTTCAAAGGTTGATCGATTGAGATGAAAGGGAGCTCTAGTGCTCTGCTTTCCTTCTTCTTCTTCTTTTTTCAAAAAAAAGTTCTACTTTGCCTTATTTTAAGATTTTTTTTAAAAAAAATGAAGGAGAAAGGGCAAGAAGGGATTCTTGGAGATATTTGTGGCTCTTTTGGTGAAAGAACGGAAGAACTGCACCCAAGTCCATGGGGTCGGTCGAGTGGCGAAGCCCGGTGACTTGGCCGGAATGAACCCCCTCGCTTTGCCGGTTTTACCGAAGTGGCCCTGCACCATTTTTTTTTTTGGTGACCTCTCCCGTCAGTTGATAAGGTTGGTTAATAAAAGGAAAAATCATCTCGAGAGTAGATTTTAAAAGAAATATTTAATAACCAGCCTTTGAAAAATTTTGGTTGTTGATGAACTTGTTCTATAAGCTGGTTATTGTTAATTACTTCTGTATGCGGTGTATGCGGTTGATCGAATTCTATTTTTTTGTTGTAGATAACATTTAATTTAGATTTTATCAAGTAGTCAAGCATATGTGTCCTTTAATTGTTATGCTCCATTGGTTTTATTAATTGACGCAAACTTGTCGATGGTTTTTTTTTTAATCAATCCGTTATGTTGTTTTGTTGTGTTATCAGTGGTTTTTTTAAGAAGGATTGTTTTAGAATCTTGAGAAAGAATTTTATTATTAGTAGTTTTTTTAAAGAGGGTTCTTTTAAAATCTAAAAAAAAGAATAGGGTTAGGGTTAGGGTTAGGATTGATATTTTATAAATAGGGTTAGGGTTAGGGTTGAGAAAATTCGAGTTTCATGAGCCCGAGTTGCACCCCTAGATAAATGTAATATAAATCTATTTTTTTTAATGTAAACCTATAAATACATCAATGTAAATAAATGGTATGGTATATATAAAAAATATAAATTAAAAATTATATTAAAAATAATTAGTTGTAATTAAAGTATAATTTTAAATCAAATAAGATGAAAAAATAATTAAATAATTTTAGATTAATATTTTGTTATTGTTGCTTGTCTAGATTCTTGCCAAGAGTGCGAGACCCTTAAAGATTGTGCGAAGATCTACATACAAAGGGTTAGAGATCCTTAAAATAAGAGAACCTAACTTTATAGCCACGAATAGATCCGTGGCACCCCCTTAGCGGCTAACTACTACTTCCTGTGCTTGAGAGGCGACCCTCCCAATATTAATATGAAAAAAAGATATCTTTAAAAATAATTAAAAGGAAAGCTTCTTGGAGCATTTACATTTATAGGAAGGAACAAGCCATAATTGATTCATCACTCCAAGGGCATGTGCAAGATGGGTGCATGCATAGAAGACTTTATGGTCACGTAAATAGTTTCAAGTAATATTTAAAATTTTGATGTATAAACTCATCTTTATCTTCTCCCTTTATTAAAAAAATAGGAATCCTATTATCCTTCGAGCATTTAATTTTCTTCTTTCTTCTTTCTTTCTTTTTTTTTTTTTTTTTGTTTTTGATAAAAAGAGATTGAAACCTTTGTTTAAGAGAAAAATAAGGAGATTGATATCCCACAAGATTTAAACCTTATTTCTAAATAAGGGTTTTATTAATAAGTATTCCTTAACCAGCATACTCGGGCTTCCACCAAGAATAAGAAAAAAAAAATTTATGAAGGTTAAGAGGCATTTAATAAAATAAGAAGGGAAGGTCACTACGCTTCTATGTTGAATGCGAACAAGCTTTTTTTGCATATTTATATATTATATATAAATATATATTAATTATATACCATAAATTAATGCAGTAATTGAGCTCGCACGCGTTGGCATCCCTCTTATAAAAAAGGAAACAGCGCCCCCTTCTGTAAATTCTTCCTTCCCCTCGCAAAAGAAATCCAAACCGCTCTCGCTTGATCTCCTCGGCGACCACGCGAGCCTTCGATCGGTCTTCACACCCGCCGAGATCAAGCGGAGCCTTACTTACACCGATACACTGAGATCGCTTTTTTTTATGTACTAATGGTGGATCCCAATTAGTAATTTACTTCCACCTCCCCAACTTTATTGTTTTTATTTTTATCGCAACAACAGTTTCAAAGGTTGATCGATTGAGATGAAAGGGAGCTCTAGTGCTCTGCTTTCCTTCTTCGTCTCTTTTTCAAAAAAAAGTTCTCCTTTGCCTTATTTTAAGATTTTTTTAAAAAAAAACAAAGGAGAAAGGGCAAGAAGGGTGTTGCTGCCAAATCACTTGTGATGAGCGTCTGGTGGGCTGAGATCTCCGCAGGCCCTCAAGAGTGCAGAGAGGTCACCGTCTTCCTTCTAGAGCCTACAGTTCCATACCGGTGGTTCCGGTAGGGACCCTTCGATGCCCAAGTCAGTGGTTTGTAGAACAGGAATGTTGTATATCAATAGAGCTTGAGATATCCCCTCGCATTGAGCTCGGGGACACCCTACAAGGTATATCGGAATCGTAGGAGTCCGGCCTTAGCGCTCCAACGCTAAGTCAGCCTCACCAGATTACACATCAGCTATTACGGGTAAACCAAGAGGATTACAAGATGATGGAACTCTCAAAACTCTCTCACCCTGCCTTAGGCTTGCAGCCCATTGAACACTCCAAGAGATACTCCTCAGCAAAGCAAAGTGGATGAAGAAGACTTGAACCCTTCTCTCAGATTCTTCGAATACCCCATGGATGACCAAGGATAGGCACCGGATCCCCTTGCCTTTGATGGTAATCCAAGCCATAAGGTAAGCTTGCTGATTGGTTGCCAATCTACTCGCTGCCTTCCTGATTTGGAAATCCTCCTAGAATCTTGCAAATTGGTTGCCAATCTGCTCGGGTCCTGTTTACCTCATTCCGTTGGAACCGTCGAATCTTCCTCGTTGGGATAAGTTTCTCTGAACGGCAAGTGGTTAAGCCGTTGCTGGATGAGGGCCGCTTGTAGCGGTAACTGCTGAACGAGCTAACACTTGCCCATGATTTCAGCGAGCGAGGTACACGACAATAGACCTCGATTCACGGGATCTGTTGTATGAGATGGGTCATTGTGTATGCGAAAAAGGCATCGAGTTAGGACCGAAGCCGTTGTTGGAGGCCGGCACTGGAGGCCGACGCTGGAGGTCGGAGCCAAAGGCCAGTGTTGGAGGCTATTGCTGGAGGCTGACGCTAGAGGCCGATGCTGGAGGCCAGCGCTGAAGGCTGGAGCCAAAGGCCAGCGCTGGAGGCCGGCACTGAAGGCCGGAGCAAAAGGCCAACGCTGGAGGTCAGGTCGGCGCTGGAGGCCGACGCTGGAGGTCGGCGCTGAAGGCCGGAGCCAAAGGCCAGCGCTGGAGGGACGCGACGGCTGGAGTTCTATTTCTGGGTTTTATGGTCACATCATTATTTTCGGGAATTGTGCAAAAGATAATACCACCCAAGGAATCGGCCAGCCGTATCAGATGCCCCCCCCACCCCTGAGATGGGTGAGCGCACAATCACCCGTGAAAGGGGTGTTAATATCCTCTGGGCGACCGATTTTTGCGCCATCATTTTGCCTATCCGGGCTGTTGGGATTGGAGAGGATTTCCCTCGAGCAATGAGTCACAAAAGGCGAGCGTCATCATTATGGTAAGGCCAATGCCATCTCTTCATTGGTGGAGCTTTTCGTGTTTTTCGCGCTGGTAGGCCGCCGAAGTGCCTTCTATTTAAAGGTGGACACGTAGTCAGAACGGACGATCGTGGGGTGATTTAAAATGGGGTTATAAGAGAAAAATCGTCCTTATCCTTCCTTCCCTGCTACTGCTTCCTCTCGAGTCCGCAAGCGTCTGTTCGTCTCCCATGTTCGTTCTCTCCTCATGCTCCTTCGATCTTAGCTCAAGTTTTCCAGGTTAGTCTCCATGGCTTCCTCCCCTTCTTGCTCCATTTCCGATTCCTGGGGGTGTTCCCCTACCCCTTCTCAAACTTCCGCTTCTTTACCAAGCCAGTGGTCTACCCCTCCTCTAATCACTCTTTGCCGAAACAGCGGCTGGTCAGTCATCCAGTAGCCGGGAGTCATTTGATCGGCGGGCGGATTTCCGCTCGGAGCCGTCCGATGGCTGCTGGTCCTACTAGCATCGTCAAGGAGTTTACTGCTCAAGATATAGTAAATTTGAAAGCCAAATATAGCTTTCCGTCAGACCTTCGTTTGTTCTACCCTGCTCCTAATGACAGGGTAACTTCTTTCCGTTCTGAAGAGTTGCCTTGTACGGAGCCTTCTTTAAGGCCGGACTTCGACTACCTATCCACCCTTTCATTCTCAATCTTCTGGACTGATATTCTCTAACACCTTCCCAGCTAGTGCCTAATTCGATCCGAACCATCGTTGGCTTTCTGGTTCTCTATCACCTGCAAGGCATAGAGGCCAGTATCTCCTTATTCCATAGCTTTTATACCCTCCGCAAGCAATCAGGTTGGTGGTCCTTCACCCTAGGTCCAATAGGATCCTTAAGTTGTATCTTCCTACCTCCGTCAAGGGGTGGAAGGATAAGTTCTTTTTGTTGATATCGACGGGGTGCGCGGAAGCTAGGGGACACCCAACATTGATGCCAATAGGGATTCTCCATCCTTCCAAGAGATCGGATGGCATTCGGCAGCTTCTGACTGCCAATGTCCCTTGGTGCAATAAGCTTCTAACCGAGGAAAGCCTTCGTCTTGCCGGCTTAATTCCTTCGAGCGGTGAGCACTTGATTACTCACCTTCTTTTTCCTTTTTCCCCCTTTTTTTTAAACTTCATCTTCTGCTTTTATAGGGATGGCGCCATGATTTCGCGAGCTCAGGCAGGCAGCCACTAGGAAGAGGAAGGTTACAGGGAATGAGTCCCTTGCTAAGAGAAGGGCCGTTGCCAAAATCCTAAGGAGGACCGAAGCGGGGAGGGCCGACGCGGGGAGGGCCGACGCTGGAAGGGTTGACGCTGGAGGGGCTAGAGTTGTGAAGCCCCTGCGTGCCAAGGTTTTGAAGAAGGTCGACCCTAGAAGGGCCGATTGGGAGGCCGATGCTAAAAGGGCCAAAATTGTAGAATCCCTGCACGTTTGCGAGGCGGCCAGAGTCAGAGCCGACGAGCCTACCAAGATAGATACGGTAAGGGCCGAGGCCGGTGAGGAAGTCGGGCGAAGCCAAGTAGAAGGGAGATCTTTAGTTCCAGCTCCTCCTATCATCCTGCTCGATCCTTCTCCTAAGCAGGTCGCAAAAGTGCCATATTGAAGCCTAGAAGATAAGATCTCAAGGGATTTCGCTAGCTAGCTGGTCAAATTAAAGCTGATCAATTAATTAAGAACATAAAAGTTTTCTATCTACAGTACTACATCTAAATTAAGCCACTCTCTCTCTCTCTCTCTATATGATGAGAATAGCAAAGGATAGATGAATAACTCCTAGATCTCTTTGTGTTCCTTTTCTTTCTCTCCAAAAATATATGCATTTTTGAACAGAAATTAAAGGGGAAGAAATTAAGATAGTTTATTTTAAGGTGATTTCCAGCAGTTCAAAAATTAAGCCATATACCTCATGACTAGTTATCTCATTTAGGTAAATTAGTCCCAAAGAGTTGGGTTAAGATTAGGTGAACCTAACACACACACACACACTGGCTCTCATATTATGACACCCCAGTTCTCATATTACGATACCCTAGCTGACACTGAATGCAGAAACTTACGACACCCCAGAAAATATCGTAGAACACCCAAGTTGTAAAATGACAATACTAGAGCTATAGAGCAGGGAATAACAAGGAATATAAGCCGAAACACTCTAACGACACCCTAGTTCACAAGGTATAACATCCTAGTCAAAAGAGTACGACATTCGTGTAAAAAATACTAAACTCAAGGTATTGACATTCGCTAGAGGACTAAGTTATGACTCCCAGAATGTCATAACTGCTTTGGTCTAAGGATGTTATCTAACCATTAAATGGTTTTCTAATGCATTAACTTCCTCTAACGACCAAAATAGTTGGTGTAATAAAGGAACTATAAAAAGATGTGGGAACAAGGACTTTTTACTTCGTGTTGTAGATGATATTTTTTTTAGAAGTTTATGAAGAAGTCTTCAGTAGCTAGGTATTCCAGCCTCAAAGCTGAAATATTTTCTTTCGACCAAAAATCAAAATAGAAGAAAATCCTTAGACCGGACTCTCAAAGCGAGAGGAAAGGATCTTGCTTAAACCTTGGACTGATCTCTTGCACCCAAAAGCCAGAGCGAGGGGAAAGAATGGTTTAGAATCAGAAAAAAAAATTTTGCATCAGATATAATTCAAAAAAAAATGGCGATAGAAGTAGGTTGGACGAAAAGGGCATTTTTGTCTGCACACCATTTTTAAAATAAAGGAAAAGCACATTTAATGGATGTCACGATCAAAACGTAATATCGTATCAGAGCTATCTCATCCCGCATCATCAGACCACGTAGGATCCACGTGGATCAATAAGGAGAGGCAGTGCAGCCCATGTAGAACTTGCTATACTGGAGGAGGTGTACAAAGACTTTTTCTACATTGACAAAGGGTTTTCTTTCCTCTTTCCTCTTTTACAGAGGCTAGAGTTTATAGGCCCATTTCCATCACCATCCATCACCTTCCCAATGGCAGAGCTCGCTAGTCTCTCTCTCTCTCTCTCTTCCCTAATGTGCCACCGACTCCCTTCACCGTCCATCCCTGAACCCCGATTCCACCCTGTCGTTGTGGAGTTAACCCCGAGGGCTCAGGCGCTCGGCCCCATCTTGATGCCAATGGAAAGAGGCGATGGATGGTAGACAAGTGGTAGAAACTAGACGAAACAGTAGATAACAATCAAAGAAATAGGATCCTATCTTCAATAAAAAAAGAATTAATAATATTATATTATTATAAAAATATTACAAAATGTTACATATTTATAGAATTAAAATTTTAATTCTTAGAAAAAAAATTAATACAGTTATCTTCTTCATCTACATCATCGGCAAGTCTGTCAACATATAAGAGAATAACCATAAGGAAAACTTCTCTAACTTAAATAGCTTGATCAAAAGGCAAAACACCTTAAAAGGATGAAATCAAGCTTTCTACCATAGGGGGAGGAGGCACAAATGGTTCTTTCTTCCATTAATGTTGATGTCTTTAGTGGGATATCGCATGAAAAATGGGGATATATAGACATTATGAGATGTCTCTTTATCTTGATTGGATTGTTCATACACACTTTCTTGATTGATATGTTGTATTTGGTAATAATTAAGGTAAGAATGTAAATTAAATTGTAAATTATTTCAATACTAGCAGCTTTAGTTGATTAAATCAATGGGCCATCGATGCTTTCCTCAAAATCTTTATTGCTCGCCACGCCTTGAATTTATGATTGGAGTTGATTACATAACATAGCTGCACAATCGTTCCCAATGCATAACCAATCCTAAATAGTAGGTAAGATTTTCAGATCTAAACCAAAATCAAGCTTAATATTTCATTAATATTTTAACAATCTAAAATTTAGTGTTATGACACTCCCAGCATCAAATATAAAAATGCTAGCTATGCTCTTATAAAAAATTTCTTACCATTAACCTAGAATTAGGTGTCTATGGCTCTATAAGAAAAAAAGAAAAAGTAATAATAATGATGTGAGTTAAAAGCTTCGTATAAGAAATATTGGATTTCATCATAAATTAAAATGGTAAATATATCATTTTATAACTGTAAGGCCAACAATATTGCTCAATATTAAGTAATTCATGAACCAATATTAATTTAATAAAAATAGTATGGTGTTCGCTATCATGACTCATAGCATAGCTCATGGTTGAATAATAATGCCATATATGCCATATTTGATGATTTAAATAGTAATATCAATCTATGATAATTTCATATTTATGATTTATTATTACATGTTGGATCTAATACTTTAACATTAGAACTAATCATGGCCACACTCTTACCCATGGCCGGCTACTCATAATATTATGCGCTATATTATGACCAACAACAATAATTAGTGCTACAATAGGCAATACTCCCATATGATGAGTCTACATACCCTCCTTCCACATTATATCTCATTTGTTTAATTAACTCATCATATTTTGACAATAGACTAATCGCGACTAAGCTCAAGCTTATGGTGAGCAAACCTTATATTACTTATGGCATACTGATAGCCCATAATATTATGTGTCAGATCACCATCGAAACCCATAATCAATGGCATATTAAAAAATAATTATCGACATGCTAAGCAATGCTCTTACAGAGCTAGTCTAATTACTCCTATCTTATTTTATATTTTGTTATAATTTATTTATTAATAACACACATGCTTTATCATCATCATCATTTTTTTAAATAAAAATCAAATTTTATAATTTTATAACTTGTGATAATAATATTTTATGAAAAATTTATATTAATATAGGCAATTATGCATAATACAAGACACAAAAATGCAAAAGATTGTGTTTAGGATTTTTTACCTCAAATATAAGTATTATTGATAAAAAATGTTACTCAAATTGGAGGAATGCTTATTGCACCCAAATTTATTCTAAACTAATAAAACCCAATGCTTAACTCACTTGCAAATTCTAAATAAATAAATATTAATTTTTAATTTACAAAATTTTTAAAATTAGCCTTTTCAACTTTGATACTACTTATAACTTATTTATAGCCTATTAATATAATAATAATAAATAAAAAGAGACAAAACTTTGCTTCTATCAAGTGATCTAGGTTAGGCTTCTCTGAAATCAGGCTATAGGCCATTTATGCTAATAAATTAACTCTGATTAGAGCAATGCTACTGATAAAAATTGGAGACTAGAGAGAGGGTAGATAGAGGAGCTAGAGACAAAGTGGATAGAGAGAGAAGGGGCTAGAGAGAGAAAGTGAGGTGGAGAGAGATAGAAAAAGAAAGAAAAATAGGAGGAGAGGGGGATGGTGTGACCTAGGGAGATTATCCCCTGTTCCACCACACCTACCCAGGTCCCATAGAAACAAATAATGAGGGGAGGAGAGGAAGAGGAGAGAGGAAGGGAGAAAGACAAGGAGACATTGGGGAGGGAGAAACTACATAGATGGTAGGATAACAAAATTTGATTTCTTATTTTTTAAATTTTGTTGGTAAGACAACACTAACCTCCGTTATCTAAATTAACAATTTTGGTATGGTAAAGTTTGATAGAGATTTCAGGGACCTCAGCTTTCAGGCATTTGGCAATTGACTAGTGTGATGGAGCAATTTAGATATAGGTGGGTGGTAAAGAAAAATGAAGTTTGATATAGAAAAAAGAACTGGATTGGACCATCATTCATCAAGGTTATGATCAGAGATAAATTTGCAATTCCATATTTATCATAATTCAAATTGAAGCCTTTTTTAAAATTTATTTTAAAAAGTTTGTTGAGGTAGGAATTCATTGAAAGCATACTAATCTTTATAGGAGAAAAGGGCTCTGGTCAAGTTATTAAGCATTTGTTTTAGCAACAACCCAAGCAATCACATTTGATACAAAGTACCAATATGCTTCATTCCTCTGTTTATGTGATTTGTATGCTAACTATATAACTTTAGATTATGTAGCGCTGAAGGTGGTCCTTTTGTTGCCCTTTCCATTTAAACTTAAATTCTAATTTGACCTTGCTATTAAATGGATTGTAGAGTGAAAACATGGCCAAGTGGGATGTGTTTGATTTAATTTTTTTTTCCTCTTTTTTTTTTGAGGGTGTGGGTGCAGAAATGTAGTGGGTCTTGGTGAGGCCATAAAGCCTGCAACTTAGTACTCAAATGGTTGTATGGAGGTAAGGCCATAACTAATGGCTTAACTATTTATTGAGTTAGACTTTAATAGCATACTTGCTTAAACTTCATGATATTTTCAAAAGCAAGCATATTAGTTCCCCATAGATATAGATCCTCTTGCATGCAGGTGTTCCAACATTGTTTTTTTGAAAAAAACTCCATTTGCTTATAGAATGCTTATATTAGGGGCTTGTTTTGGATATTTGTCCATGGCTTTGGCCTGCTGACCAAGATATTTTGATATATTTCTATCATCAACAATCTTTGGTAACCGACTTAAAGGAGCATGAAACTAGAAAAAGTGGCCATCAACTATTATCTTCAATTGGCCATCAACTATTACCTTCAATATTATATTGTTTCTAATTCTTTTACTTTTGATTTTATGCCATGCATTTTAATTATCAAATATTATTCTATTTAGATTTTAGTTTCTTAGATATGCTTTACAAAAATTAAGATGTATTTTCCTTCAATGATATGCTATTGGGAAAGCTGATATGCTGATGCCTTTCTTCGATTCCAGTAACTTCTTAGAGGTGACTTTTGGAAGAAAAGACCTAGCATATCAGAGCTGGACATCCTACAAGATTACTAAGAGGAATTCAAGTAGTAAGTTAAATTGTTAATCTTGGGAGACTTACTTCCAAGAAAGCTAGATATGGAGATGGTGATCAGAGTGCAGACAAAACAGACATGAATCAAGAATTGCATAGATATACCATGCATGGATGCAAATACTGAAGTAGAAGCTAACGACATGGATTCAGATGCAGGATAAACAAAAGGCTTAAAGTAAGCACTACAAGAATACCATTGTGTTTTAGGTTTAGCTATGGTACTAATTGTTTTTTAGAAGCTAGCCTTCAATTGTATCATTTAAAGTCCCATTCAAAGCTTTTAGCCTCTTATACTACCTCCTTATATGCCCTTTCATTTTTTGTTTATTTATGGCCAATACCCAGGTACAACCAAAAACAATCATCCTTTGTCCATTTTGAGCTTTTGATTTAAGTGAAGATTTATTTTTAAACTTAAATGTTTAGAGAAAGATAGGGAGAACTATTTGTTTTAAGGTTTATCATACTGATGGTTCATCCTTTCAAAATAGTATAAAATCCATACCACCTACATACTTCCTTGCAATAGTATCAATATATATTTTTATCTATTGAATAATAATTTTAATGGATAAAATTATAATTTTTCATTCAAGTAATGCTTTGATCCATTTACTTATTTGCTTAATTACTACTCAATACATTGATCCAATGTAGCGTATGGAAATAATGCAGTACATAGGTATAGGTAATATTAGTCAAGCTCAACATGTTGCTTAATCAATCATCAACTTTGATGCTAGGATCAATACGCTATACAATGATAAAATGAGCATATTTAGTATTTTTATTTTATTTTAATCATTATTTTATAATATAAAAATAATAAATTATTGAACATACAAAGGGTTAGAGATCCTTAAAAATAAGAGAACCTAACTTTATGGCCACGGAGAGATCCGTGGCACCCCCTTAGCGGCTAACTACTACTTCCGGTGCTTGAGAGGCGACCCTCCCAATATTAATATGAGAAAAAAGATATCTTTAAAAATAATTAAAAGGAAAGCTTCTTGGAGCATTTACGTTTATAGGAAGGAACAAACCATAATTCACTACAAGAAAATACTGAAATAGCGACGCATCTTTGCGTCGCTAAATTACGACCGCATTGTGATGCCTCCGTGACAACAAAAAATTACGACGCAATTAGCGATGCATTCGTGACTCAATAAACTAGATAATCAAAAAAAATTAATTTTTAATTTTTATAAAATATAATTATGAAACAAAAATATTGTGACGCACTGTGTTGCCTCGCAATGTTTTTAAAAAATTAATTATGTTAAATAGCGACGCAATAGAGATGCAATAAATCAAAAAATTAAAAAAATAATTTTTTATTTAGCGACGCAAGTATTGCATCACAATTATTTTAAATAAAATTAATTTATAATTATGAAATAAAAATATTACGACCCAATTCAGTGCATAACAATGTTTTTAAAAAAATTAATTATGTTAAATATCGACGCAATAGCGATGCAATAAAATAGAAAATTAATAAAAATAATTTTTTATTTAGTGACGCAAGTATTGCATCGCAATATTTGTTTAAAAAATAATTTTTTAAAAAAATTAAAATTAATTATGAAATAAAAATATTGCGATGATTTTAGTGTGTCGCAATATTTTTTAAAAATTAATTATATTAAATAGCGACGCATTAGTGACACAATTAATCAAAAAATTAAAAAAATTAATTTTTAATTTAGCGACGCAAATAATACGTCGCAAAGTTTTTTTTTTAAAAAATAAATTTTATAAAATATAATTAAAAGATAAAAAAATTAAAAATAAAATATTGCGACGCAATGAAATGCGTCGCAATTGTTTTTAAAAAAATTAATTTTGGTACATGCGTCCGATCGGTCGTCGCCGACCGGGATCATGGCTTGGATCGATCGCAACCATCGGATCGTTGCAACAGTGCGAGATCGGTCGTCGTCGATTGGGATCGATCATGGCTTGGATCGATCGCAACCGTTAGATCGTCGCCGATCGGATCGATCACAACGGTGCGAGATCGGTCGTCACCGACCGAGATCAATCATGGCTTGGATCGATCGCAACCGTCGGATCATCGCCGATCGGATCAATCGCAATGGTCTTAGATTGTTCATCGCCGATCGGGATTGATCATGGCTTGGATCGCAACCGTCGGATCGTCGCTGATCGGATCGATCACAACTGTGCGAGATCGATCATCGCCGACCGGGATCGATCATGGCTTGGATCGATCGCAACCGTCGGATCGTTGCCAATCGGATCGATCGCAACGGTCTTAGATCGGTCGTCGCCGACCGAGATCGATCATGACTTGGATCGATCGCAACCGTCGGATCATCGCCGATTGGATCGATTGCAATGGTTCGAGATCGGTCGTCGCCGACCGAGATCGATCATGGCTTGGATCGATCGCAACCGTCAGATCGTCGCCGATCGGATTGATCACAATGGTGCAAGATCAGTCATCCCCGACTAGGATCGATCATGGCTTGGATCGATCGCAACCGTCGGATCATCGCCGATCGGATCGATTGCAACGGTCGAGATCAATCGTCGCCGACCAGGATCGATCATGGCTTGGATCTATCGCAACCGTCGGATCATCGCCGATCGGATCGATTCCAACAGTCCAAGATCAGTCGTCGCTGACCGGGATCGATCATAGCTTGGATCTATCGCAACCGTCAGATCATCGCCGATCGGATCGATCGCAACGGTGCAAGATCGGTCGTCGCCGATCGGGATCAATCATGGCTTGGATCAATCACAACTGTCGGATCATCGCCGATCGGATCGATCGCAACTGTCTTAGATCGGTCATCGCCGACCAGGATCGATCATGGCTTCGATCGATCGCAACCGTCAGATCATCGCCAATCGGATCGATCACAATGTTGCAAGATCGATCATCGCAGACCGGGATCATGCCTTCGATCGATCACAACCGTCGGATCGTCACCGACCGGATCGATCGCCACGGTCCGAGATCGATCGTCGCCGACTGGGATCGATCATGGCTTCGATTGATCGCAACCATCAGATCGTCGCCGACCGGATCGATCGCCATGGTCCGAGATCGGTCGTTGCCGATCGGGATCGATCATGGCTTCGATCGATCGCAACCGTCGGATTGTCGCCGACCGGATCGATCGCCACGGTCCGAGATCGGTCGTTGCCGACCGGGATCGATCATGGCTTGGATCGATCGCAACCATCAGATCATCGCCGATCGGTTCGATCGAAATGGTGCGAGATCGGTCATCGCCGACTGGGATCGATCATGGCTTGGATCGATCGCAACCATCGGATCATCGCCGATCGGATCGATCGCAACAGTCTTAGATGGTCATCGCCGACCGGGATCGATCATGGCTTCGATCGATCGCAACCGTCGGATCATCGCCGATCGGAACGATCGCAATGGTGCGAGATTGATCATCGCAGACCGGGATCATGCCTTCGATCGATCACAACCGTCGGATCATCGCAGACCGGATCGATCGCCACGGTCCAAGATCAGTCGTCGCCGACCAGGATCGATCATGGCTTAGATCTATCGCAACCGTCGAATCATCGCCGATCGGATCGATTGCAACAGTCTGAGATCGGTCGTCGCTGACCGGGATCGATCACAGCTTGGATCTATCGCAACCGTCAGATCATCGCCGATCGGATCGATCGCAAGTGCAAGATCGGTCGTCACTGACCGGGATCAATCATGGCTTGGATCAATCGCAACTGTCGGATCATCGCCGATCGGATCGATCGCAACAGTCTTAGATCGGTCATCGCCGACTGGAATCGATCATGGCTTCGATCGATCGCAACCATCGGATCGTCGCCGATCGGATCGATCGCAATGGTGCAAGATCGATCGTCGCAGACCGGGATCATGCCTTCGATCGATCACAACCATCGGATCGTCACCGATTGGATCGATCGCCACGGTCTGAGATCGGTCGTCGCCGACTGGGATCGATCATGGCTTCGATCGATCGCAACCATCAGATCGTCGCTGACCGGATCGATCGCCATGGTCCAAGATCGGTTGCCGACTGGGATCGATCATGGCTTCGATCGATCGCAACCATCAGATCGTTGCCGACCAGATCGATCGCCATGGTCCGAGATCAGTCGTTGCTGACCGAGATCGATCATGGCTTCGATCGATCGCAACCGTCAGATCGTCGCCGATGGGATCGATCGAAACGGTGCAAGATCGGTCATCGCCGACTGGGATCGATCATGGCTTGGATTGATCGCAACCATCGGATCATCGCCGATTGGATCGATCACAACGGTCTTAGATCGATCGTTGCCGACCGGGATTGATCATGGCTTCGATCGATCGCAACCATCAGATTGTTGCCAATCGGATCGATCACAATGGTCTTAGATTGGTCGTCGCCGACCGAGATCGATCATGGCTTGGATCGATCGCAACCGTTGGATCGTCACCGATTGGATCAATCACCACGGTCTTAGATCAGTCGTCGCCGACCGGGATCGATCATGGCTTCGATCGATTGCAACCGTCGGATCATTGCAGATCAGATCGATTGCAACGGTCCAAGATCGGTCGTCATCAACTAGGATCGATCATGGCTTGGATCGATCGCAACCATCGGATCATCACATATCGGACCGATCGCAACGGTCTTAGATCGGTCATCGCCGATCGGGATCGATCATGGCTTCGATCGATCGTAACCGTCGGATCGTCGCCGATCGGATCGATCGCAACGGTGCAAGAATGATCGTCGCTGATCGGGATCTTGCCTTCGATCGATCGCAACCGTCAGATCGTCGCCGACCGGATCGATCGCCATAGTCCAAGATCTATCGTCGCCGACCGGGATCGATCATGGCTTCGATCGATCGCAACCGTCGGATCGTCACCGATCGGATCGATCGCCACGGTCCGAGATCGGTCATCACTGACCAGGATCAATCATGGCTTCGATCGATCGCAACCATCGTATTGTTGCCGATCGGATCGATCGCAACAGTCTTAGATTGGTCGTCAGCGACCGGGATCGATCATGGCTTGGATCGATCGCAACCATCGGATCGTCGCCGATCGGATCTATCGCTATGGTCTTAGATCGGTCGTTGCCGACCGGGATCGATCATGGCTTCGATCGATCTCAACCATCGGATCGTCGCCGATCGGATCGATTGCAACGGTCTTAGATTGGTCGTCACCGATCGGGATCGATCATGGCTTGGATCGATCGCAACCGTCGGATCGTCGCCGATCGGATCCATCGCAACGGTCTTAGATCAGTCATCGCCGACCGGGATCGATCATGGCTTCGATCGATCGCAACCATCGGATAGCCGATCGGATCGATCGCAATGGTCTTAGATTGGTCGTCGCCGACCGGGATCGATCATGGCTTGGATCGATCGCAACCATCGAATCATCTCCGATCGGATCGATCACAACAGTGTGAGATCGGTCGTCACCGATCGGGATCGATCATGGCTTGGATCGATCACAACCGTCAGATTGTCACCGACTGGGATCATGGCTTGGATCGATCGTTGCAATAAATGTTATAAAAAAAATAAATGTTATTAAAAACAATTAAAAATAAAACTTTGCGACGCAACCAATTGCGTCGCAATTATTTTTAGAAAAAATAATTTTTATCAAATATAATTATCAAAAAAAATTATTGCGATGCAAATCAGTGCGTCGCAAATTTTTTTTTAAAATAAATTATGTTAAATAGCAACGCATTAGCGACACAATAAACCAAAAATTAAAAAATAATAATATTTAATTTTGCGACGCATGTATTGCATCGCAATATTTTTTTAAAAATAAATGTTTTTTAAAAAATTAAAAATAAAACATTGCGACGTAATTATTTGCGTCACAATTATTTTTAGAAAAAATAATTTTTATCAAATATAATTATCAAATAAAATTATTGCAACACAAATCGGAGCGGTGCAATTTTTTTAAAAATAAATTATGTTAAATAGCGACGCATTAGCGGCGCAATAAACCAAAAAATTAAAAAAATATTTAAAATTGTGACGAATGTATTGCATCGCAATATTTTTTAAAGAAATAAATGTTTAAAAAAATTAAAAATAAAACATTGCGATGCAACCATATGCGTCGTAATTATTTTCAGAAAAAAATAATTTTTATCAAATATAATTATCAAATAAAAATATTGCAACGCATTAGCGATGCATTTTTCCAAAAAAAAATTCCGCTAGATATTGCAGCCAAATTAGCGACTCATTAGCGACGCAATTATTTGCGTCGCTAATTTTCCCAGAAAATAATAAAAAAATCAAATTAGCGACAGATTAGCGACGCAAAATTGCGTCGCTAATCCCTAATATATAAACTTAGTCGCGGCTGGCCCTCCCGGCCTCTTTTTCTTCCTCTTCTTACCCTAACCCGCCGTTATCCCCTCATCCGGCTCCCCCGCCCTCTCCACCGGTGCTAGGAACCATCGGCGGCAGCCCCCCCCCCCCCCCGGCGGTGTCCCCTATCTACCGAGGTAAGCCCCCATCCCCCCTCCCCGACCCCACCCCCCCCCCCCCCGCCCTCCCGTTTCCCTGAGGCCACGACCATGGCAGCAGGTGTGGCCGTCGTCTTAGGCCACGGCCGTGGCCGTGGCCGGCGATGGCCTGGCCACGGGGCCACGGTGGCGGCCAGGCCACCGCTTAAAAAAAAAATATCGGGGTGGGGTTTTTCCCCCACCCCTGAGGCGCCGGCCACAGCGGCAGCCGTGGTCGGCGGTGGCCTGGCCACCGTGGCCAGGCCACCGTTTAAAAAAAAATGTCGGGTGGGATTTTTCCCCCACCCCTGAGGCGCCGGCCACGGTGGCGGCCGTGGCCGGCGGTGGCCTGGCCATGGCCAGGCCACCGTATTTAAAAAAAAAATTTGGGGTGGGGTTTTTGCCCCATTCCTGAGGCCATGGCCACGGCGGCGGCCGTGGCCGGCGGTGGCCTGGCCACCATGGCCAGGCAACCGTTTTTTAAAAAAAAATGTCAGGGTGGGATTTTTCCCTCACCCCTGAGGCCACGGCCACGGTGGCGGCCATGGCCGGCGGTGGGCTGGCCACGGTGACCATGCCCCCATTTTTTTAAAAAAAATGGCAGGGTGGGGTTTTTTTAAATTTTTGTTTCCTTAATTTATTTATGTTTATGAACTCAATTTTACATGTAACATTAGAGCAATTTGCATGTAATCTATAATCTTGTAATGCATAATTTGATATTTGCATAATAATTGATATATTTAAAATTTATATATTTAGATTTATAAATGTCTTGTGTTATCGAATATGTTTATTTCTTGAAATATTGTTCATGATATATTATTATTAGAATGCTTATCATGCAATTTATATGGTTTTTATAGTTTAGATGATTAACTTTTTAATGAATTTATATTTCTTTATTACCTGTTATATTTTGGCTTAGCAAATTTTAAATATTTAGTTTTTAAAATTATCACAATCATTTTCTTAGCAAATTAGAAAAAAATTTAGAATATTCATGTTCTTCAATTGAAAGAAATTTGATATAGCATACCATAATTTGATATAATTCCTCAAATTCTAAACCAACCAATCAAAATAAATTCGATATCATGAAGGAAAAATGATATAGCTCATTTAGAACTAAATTTAATGCAAAAATATTAAATTTGATATAGTGAACTCAGATTCAAGTACTGATATAGTGAACTTAGATTCAAGTCCGTTCTTTGATTTTTCATATTATTTCTCACAGCACTATAACCTTTAGACCCGTTTGAGACTTTGTAAGACTTAGTCTTACAAATTCTCAAATTGTCCTAGTGGACAGTTTGAGATTATTTTTTGCGATATGTTTGTCTGCTATTCATCATCGTTAGTTGAGATTACAGTTTGTATATCCTCATACGTTCTCCTAGTGTGGCATATAAGCCACACATTTAGGAGAACATAAGGGAAATTGTTGCCGAAATTTCAACGTAAACGATGATAATTTCGAGCAGAATAACATATCGCATAAAATAATCTTGAATGGGATAGGGCCTTACCTAAGTCATAGTGGAGTGAAAGTGCAATTCATTTAGGACACTTGCTTACTTGTGAAGTCTAATGATTGAACGAACCCCGGTCCTAGGCCTCGGTCCTGGATAGCATGTCAAGGATCCTAGCCATGGCCCGGCCTTGATTTATCGGTATAATTAAAGAGGCACAATATTTGTTATTTAGCTTAGATGCGTAAAAGAATTAATCTATTGCTATAATGACTAATGTAAAATTAAATTGTTGTCTCCTTTAATGGTTTACCAGGAATTGTATAAGTTGGTCAAAAATGAGCGAGGCTCGCTCGTGGATGTATATAAGGTTAAAAGATGGGTTGCTTAATCTAGATTTTCTAAATGGATTGGAAGAATTTATAGCATTTGCATGTAGTCAACCCGAATGGATGGATGGGCCTAGGATCAGGTGCCCCTGCAACTTACGCAAGTGTCAGAATAAAGCCTATAGAGATGTTGAAACTATGAAGGTGCACTTGTGTAAAAAGGGGTTTGTTCCTGGGTACGATGTTTGGAACTGTCATGGTGAAACTGAGGAAATGTTTGCAGCTATCACTAGCCAAGAAGTGTCAAATCCCATTGATGAACCATTTGTGAATTTAAACACATATGAAGAAATGGTGATGAATGCATCGAGTAACGAATTCAACCAGAATACATTTATGGAAGAACCAAATCCAGATGCACAATAATTTTATGATATGATGTGTTCTGCAAATCAAGAATTGTATCCTGGTTGTGGGAGTTATTCCCAATTGTCTATAGCTGCTCAGTTGTTGAATATTAAGGCGGAACATCGATTAACAGAAAAGCATTCAATGCTGTAGCTGGGTTAATGAAGGAAGTTTTGCCAAATCATAATGTTGTAGCAGATAGTTTCTACTCAACGAAGAAGTTATTGCGTGGCCTTGGGCTCCCAGTTAATAAGATCGATTATTGCTTAAACAATTGTATGATATATTGGGGTGAAGACTCAGAGCTGAGATGGTGTAAGATTTGTGAGCAATCAAGGTACAAAAACGGCGAAGGGGGAGCTAGTACAAGTAGGAGGAAAAGTGTGCCTTATAAGAGGATGCATTACTTCCCTCTTACTCCATGCCTCCAGAGATTATACAGATCTGAGGCTATAGCTGCTGATATAAGATGGCATGGAGAACATGAATCTAAAGAAGATGAAATGCGACATCCATCTGATTCAAAAGATTGGAAGCATTTCAATAAAAATCATCCTGATTTTGCAGAAGAAATAAGGAATGTTAGATTAGGTCTTTGTACTGATGGCTTCCAACCGTTTGGTCAAGCGGGGCAATAATATTCATGTTTGCCTGTAATACTGACTTTATATAATCTTCCACCGTGGAGGTGCATGAAAGATACTGCAATGTTTTTGACAGTTTTGGTTCCAGGACCATCAAATCCAAAAGAGAAGATTGATGTCTTCTTACAACCGCTGGTAGTCAAATTGAAAATGATGTGGGAAATAGGAGTCATAGCCTACGACATTTCTATAAAACAAAATTTCATCATGAGGGCTGATTTGATGTGGACAATCAGTGACTTTCCGGCATATGCAATGTTGTCCGGTTGGAGCACTTCTGGGCGTCTGGCATGCCCTCAATGCATGTATGATTCAGATGCATTTACATTGCAGAAGAGTGGTAAACAGTCATGGTTTGATAATCATAGAAAGTTCTTGCCTTCGAATCATCCTTATAGGCGGAACTTGATCGCCTTCCAGAAGAACAAAGCAGTCACAAAATTTGCTGAACCAGTTAGGTCTGGCACTGATATATTTGATACTATAAAGCATTTGGGGTTGAGGTATGTTGGGGAACCAGATGCAGATAGAATAAATGGCCGTATATGTAAAGAACATAACTGGAAGAAGCGAAGCATTTTTTAGGATTTGCTGTATTGGAGCACAAATCTCATCCGGCACAACTTGGATGTTATGCATATTGAGAAAAAATTTTTTGATAACATATTTAACATGGTACTAAACATCCTGGGAAAAACCAAAGACACTGCAAAGTCGAGAGAAGAACTTAATCAGTAGTGCAGAAGAGGTGATTTGAGAAGGAATGCTGACGGGACCTATCCTAAAGCTTGTTACACTCTTGACAAAAATCTACGAGAAGTTTTATGTAACTAGATTAGAGGATTAAAATTTTCTGATGGTTATGCTTCAAATATCGGTAGGTGTGTGGACATGCATAAGCTCAAGTTGTTTCGCATGAAGAGTCATGACTGTCATGTTTTCATGCAACGGTTATTGCCCATAGCTTTTCGTGAGTTGCTTTCGCAACATGTGTGGAAGGCATTGACAGAGCTCAGCTTGTTCTTTAAGGAGTTAACTGCCGCAGTCATTACTTCTGCATCCATGGAAAGGCTTGAGGAGAAAATTCCAATTATTTTATGCAAGCTGGAGCGAATATTTCCTCCAAGTTTTTTTAACTCAATGGAGCATTTGCCGGTTCACTTGCCATGCGAAGCACGTATAGCTGGTCCCGTGTAGTATCGCTGGATGTATCCTTTCGAGAGGTAAACACCCAAATCAGTAATACATGTTGACATTTCAAATATTATTTTATTTATGCGAGGAAGTTGGTTTATTTATATTTTTAACTTTACATATAGGTATCTTAAGAAGTTAAAAAATAATGTGCGGAATAAGACAAGGGTTGAAGGTTCTATATGCAATGCACACTTGGTTGAAGAAGTTTCAGCTTTTGCCTCGCATTACTTTGAGGGTCACGTTCATATGAGGACCCGCAATCTTGGTCGTAATGATGACATATGTGTGGACGAAGGAGAACCTTCTGACGGTAGAATATCAATATTTAAAAGTATTGTCCGTTCATTTGGGAGGCAGAAGTCAAGATAATTAAGCGATGTGGAGTATAATGCAGCACATTATTACATCCTAATGAATTGTAGAGAAGTCGACCCATACATTGAGTAAGTATATGTTTAGTTCATTAATTGCTTAATTAGAACTTCTACTTTAAATTATAAAATACCATACTATTTAATTGCTAACATAAGTTTTAATTGTTATAATCCTTTGTATTGTGATAGACAACGACAGATGGATCCCAGCATCAGTCAAATTGCCATTGGGCAGAAGTTAGAAACAGAGTTCGCCTATTGGTTTTATAAATTTGTGAGTACTATTACTCAATCAATTACAATAATGGCTTTTATTTTTTGAATTTATTGTTAATAGGTTATTAATTTATAGGTAAACGGTCAATGGTTCACAACCACAATATTTTCATTAAATGCCTAGCATAGTGGCCATTGAAGACCGTAACTACCTATACTGGCTATTTTGTTAATGGATACAGATTTTAAATTGAACAACTAGCATCTTCAAGAGGGACTCATAATTGGGGCGTATGTGTTAAAGGAGAAAGTACTGGAACAAATATGCAGGATTATTACGGAAAGTTAGTAGAGGTGGTCGAAGTTGAATATCCCAGTTGGCCTATGAAACGAACTGTATTGTTTCATTGTGATTGGTTTGATCCGACAATTCCTGTCGGTAAAAGGGTTCATAACGACTACAATCTAGTTGAAGTAAACCATCGACGAAGATTGCAGAAATATGACCCATTCATTCGTGCATCCCAAGCTCAGCAAGTGTTTTACTGCAGATATCCAAGTTTGTGCAACGACAAGTGAGATTGGAGGGCTATTTCTAAAATCGTTCTACATTCAACAATCATATTAGATGAGAGTTCATCAAGTCAATCAACTGAGTGCCCAGCATTTCAAGATGATGAGATGGAAATGCATGCAATTGAGGATGACACAAGGGCTCCTGAAACATCACTTAGAGATCCAAATGGTGATGTCCAAGAAATTGAGGATGCAAACGTTCGGTTTCCTTCTGATGATAATGAAACTGAATCATAGTCTGATACAATATCGGATGTTGAACCAATATTTCATGAAATAAATGACACTGATTAAAGATATAGGTTCATTCAATTTCAATTTATTTTTATAAGTGTTTAATTTTTGTATGTTTATTAATTATTCATAATTATATTGCATTGCATTAACCTTTAGTATTTATAGTATGACGGACCGAGGTAGATCTACCCCTGACGGACATAGCCCTGCTGCATCACATCCCACTACCAGGCCTAACGCACGGACTTCCGCCTCTCCAGACATCGACGCTCATCCTGTATTTTCCTCTACCCGATCGGCGCAGACCTCTGAGAGTTCTTCTATGGTCGATCGCACCGTACTTCGATTGGATGCCGATGGGATGTAAGTATATACTAATTGTAACTATATGTTTATGTTTTTAAGTTAACTACTTATTTTAATTAATTTTTTTAACAGGTTTATTGAGCAGCATATTGTATGAGCCGAATCAGCTCTATATTTCAGAGCCGTGATGATCCCAGTGGCTACGATTGGCACCATGTATCTGCGGCCACGAGGGAGTTTTATTTTTCAGAGTTTCAGGTAAACTATTTAAATACATTTTATAACTGATATAAAATTTTCTTATCTTTATATATTCTGAAACTAACTGTTTATTTCAATGCAGAAAAAGTTTACGTAGGACCCTTCCATCCATGATGCCATTAGGGTAGCATGGAATGCTCTTGCGGCACGCCGATACTCCGACATGCTTTATCGTTGGAGTAGTTTGGGTGACCGTCCAGGGCATGTGCCGGAGGGTATTTGGGCCAGCTGGCAGCAGGCATGGCAGTCCGAGGCATGGATCAAGAGGTCCACATCAGCCAGCACGAACCACCGATCTGAGAAGGGCGGTCGTGGCATGGGCCTCTCCTGTCACACTGTTGGTTCCATTTCTATTGAGGAGCACATGCATCGTATGGTAAGAAATCATAAACAATTTAAATACTAATTTAGTCATTAACAAATACTTGCATTTATATTCTTTCTTCTACTTTTGTAGTCCGAGAAGGAGGGCAGAGATCCTGGTGAGTTTCGTCTATTCAGAGCGACACACACAAGGAAGGACGGTTCCTAGGTCGATACACGATCATGGGAGATTGGGGTAAGAAATTAGATTTATATTTTATTTATTTAAATTTTAATATTTTATTTAGCTTTATATATTGATTCATTTGTCATTGATTTTATAACTCAAAGGCACGATTCGAGGAGCTGCAGTCTCAGGCTTCGCAGGTCGACTCTACTGATGGGGGGCCGCCCATCGAACTCTCACCAGAGGAGAGTCGACGTGTGTTTTTGGAGGCTGTTGGTGCCCAGCCGAGACCGTAGGGTCTATGGTTTAGGCACCAAAGCTTCTAGATATTTTCTCCATCAAGGCTCCAATTCGCGTGGTTCTGGCGATATTCCTCCCGAACAGATAGACGACATCCTGAGATCTATCAAGGAGGAAGTTCGCGAGGAGGTTCGGGAGGTGCTCTCAGAGATGAGAGAGCAGATGCGTCAGTTGCAGGATTTAGTTCATCACCTATCGCAGGATTCATCCCAGCCTCCGCAGCCTCCACAGCCGCCTGCAGACACATGATGTTTTTTTTTTCACTACTTGATATTTTTTTATTTTTTCTTTTGTATATGAAAATTTTAATAATTAATTAAATAAATTTTTATCTATTTTTGAAAATTTTGTAATGGTTGTTTTGGTCAATTACATTGTATTAGCAAGTTTAATTTATATTATTTAATTTTTTTAAATAAATAAATTAATTTCCTTTAAAAATAAAAAATTAATTTATTTTTTTTTTTAAAAAATAAATTAATTAATTAGCAACGCTATTTTTCATCGCAATTAATTTTAAAAAATAAATAATTATGTTATTTTATTTTTTTAAAAAATAAATTAATTAGTTAGCGACGCAATTGTGACAATATTTTACGTCGCAAATATTTTTAAAAAAATTATTTTTAATGTAGCGACGGATTAGTATGCATCGCTATTATTTTTAAAATTTAAAAAAATTAATTTTTATTTTTTTAAAATATAAATTCATTAATTAGCGACGCTATTTTGTCCATCGCAACTATTTTTTAAAAAAATTATTTTTCAATTAGCGATGCATTTAGTATGCTTCGCAATATTGCAACGCATTTGGTTGCATCGCAATATATTGCGACGCATTAGTGCATCGCAGAGGGTCGTTGTTAAGCGATGCAACTGTGACAAATTGAGGTTGCGACGATCCTTTTAGCGACGCCTTAATTGCATCGCTAATGCGTCGCTAAACAAGCTATAGCGATGCATTAGCGACGCATTTGGGCATTGCTATATTTTAATTTTTTTGTAGTGATTGATTCATCACTCCAAGGGCATGTGCAAGATGGGTGCATGCATGGAAGACTTTATGGTCACCTAACTAGTTTCAAGTAATATTTAAAATTTTGATGTATAAACTCATCTTTATCTTCTCGCTTTATTAAAAAATAGGAATCCTATTATCCTTTGAGCATTTAATTTTCTTCTTTCTTCTTTCTTTCTTTTTTTTGTGTTTTTGAAAAAAAGAGATTCAAACCTTTGTTTAAGAGAAAAATAAGGAGATTGATATCCCACAAGATTTAAACCTTATTTCTAAATAAGGGTTTTATTAATAAGTATTCCTTAACCAGAATACTCGGGCTTCCATAAAGAATAAGAAAAAAAAAATTTATGAAGGTTAAGAGGCATTTAATAAAATAAGAAGGGAAGAAAATAACTTTAGAAGGAAGTTCACTACGCTTCTATGTTGAATGCGAACATCTATATAAAAATATAGCTTTTTTGCATATTTATATATTATTATATATAATATATATTAATTATATACCATAAATTAATACAGTAATCCTAATCCAAACAGGAGACGGAAAGACTGCTATCCCTAGGGATAAATATAATAAAAGAATGGACACGTCATCTGTATAAAAATATAGCTTTTTTTTTTGCATATTTATATATTATTATATATAAATATAAATTAATTATATACCATAAATTAATGCAGTAATTGAGCTCACACGTGGGCATTCCTTTTATAAAAAAAGAAAACGCAATCCCTTTAGAATTCGGAAACGAAGGAATCGGCGGCCCCCCTTCCATAAATTCTTCCTTCCCCTCGCAAAAGAAATTCAAACCGCTCTCGCTTGATCTCCTCGGCGACCACGCGGAGCCTGCGATCGGTCTTCACACCCGTACGCCGAGATATGGCGCTTGATCTCCTCGGCAACCACGCGGAGCCTGCGATCGGTCTTCACACCGGTACGCCGAGATTAGGCTTTTTTTTTTTAATGTACTAATGGTGGATCCCAATTAGTAATTTACTTCCACCTCCCCATCTTTGTTGTTTTATTTTTATTGCAACAAGAGTTTCAAAGGTTGATCGATTGAGATGAAAGGGAGCTCTAGTGCTCTGCTTTCCTTCTTCTTTTCTTTTTTTCAAAAAAAAGTTCTCCTTTGCCTTATTTTAAGATTTTTTTTTTAAAAAAAAAACAAAGGAGAAAGGGCAAGAAGGGATTCTTGGAGATATTTGTGGCTCTTTTGGTGAAAGAACGGAAGAACTGCACCCAAGTCCATGGGGTCCGTCGCGTGGCGAAGCCCGGTGACTTGGCCGGAATGAACCCCCTCACTTTGCCGATTTTACCGAAGTGGCCCTGCACCAATTTTTTTTTTCGGTGACCTCTCCCGGCAGTTGATAAGGTTGGTTAATAAAAGGAAAAATCATCTCGAGAGTAGATTTTAAAAGAAATATTTAATAACCAGCCTTTGAAAAATTTTTGTTGTTGATGAACTTGTTCTATAAGCTGGTTATTGTTAATTACTTCTGTATGCGGTTGATCAAATTCTATTTTTTTTGGTTGTAGATAACATTATAATTTAGATTTTATCAAGTAGTCAAGCATCTGTGTCCTTTAATTGTTATGCTCCATTGGTTTTTGTTGAGGGGTGAAATCGCCATTGCATTGATAAACGTACGAAGGGGCTAAGATCAGCCCCATCCCCCCGCCCGCTACGTTACGCCTATGAAGGACGACCCAACTAATGTGGTCCGGCGGGCTGAGCAACTTATGGTTCAGTTCTACCGAGCCAACCATAGCTCGGCCTCCCCGAGCTTCCACAGCTCGGCCTCCCCGAGCTTCCCATAGCTCGGCTTCCCCGAGCTTCCATAAGCTCGGTTTCCCATGAGCTTCCCATAGCTCGGCTTTCCCGAGCTTCCATAGCTCGGCTTCCCCGAGCTTCCATAGCTCGGCTCCCCCGAGCTTCCCATAGCTCGGCTTTCACGAGCTTCCCATAGCTCGGCTTTCCCAAGCTTCCATAGCTCGGCCTCCCCGAGCTATGGTAGCTCAGCCTCCTCGAGCTTCCATAGCTCGGCTTCCCCCGAGCTTCCATAGCTCGGCTTCCCCCGAGCTTCCCATAGCTCCGCTTTCCCGAGCTTCCATAGCTCAGCCTCCCCGAGCTTCCATAGCCCGGCCTCCCCGAGCTTCCCACAGCTCGGCTTCCCCCAAGCTTCTCATAGCTCGGCTCCCCTAAGCGATCCATGACTCGATACTCACCTCTGTGGAACCCGGCGCGGGAGAGCCTAGGCCTATTGTAATAGAATCCCAAACAAAGAATCATATTGAGGAGTGGTCTAGGATCTAGAATAACGGCCTAGGACCTACGCACTCATCAGATCTCAGGCCATCAGGGGGCCCTCCCAGCCATCGATCTTTTAACAGACAAGATACGGATCCCACCGGCTTTGTAACAGCTTGATTCGAATCCCAACAACCTTCGAACCTTCCAGAAGGCGCTCAAGATCCAGGTGATTGCCTATAAATACGACATTCCCAGATTCTCTCAGGTATGCGCCGACAGCCCCCGGCTCACTTACACTCTCACTCTCGCTCACTCTCTCTCTCTCACTGCTCGTCGGTGCTCCCCTGGAGCTCCCGATTGGCCACCCCTGGAAGGACTCCCCTGAGAGATCCTTCTCCCCATTTTCTGTTGATCTCTGATCGCCACTGACTTGAGCGTCAGAGGGTCTTCCGTGGAGGGCCACCCCCAACGCCTCTTGCGTGAGGACTTCTGTGCAGATCCGCCCAGGAGGAAGCCCTGATCAGGAGACCGGCCGCCCGACTCGGAGGACAGATCCCGGCGGCAACAGTCATACGATCTCCGGAGCTTCTTCCTTGAGGGAAAGCCACCCCCCGACGGCTCCTTCGTCACCCCAACTGTCCGGAGGACGACGACGACTCGCGGGAGAAAAGCTCGGTCCTCCCGCTCTAAGCCCTAAATAAACAGGCATTGTGTGCGCCTCCACGGTTTACGGTAAAGAAAAACTTTGGGATGGCCCAACGCAGCCCTCTTTTCCCCTTTTTATAGGAGAAGATGGACCAGGAATAGCTATCAGAGTGGAAAACCCCGAGATTCGAAATGCCGAGCCCACGCCACAACGTGACCTCTTGAAATAAAAAATAGCATCCCACGATGCATGCCGAGCGCGTCGCCCTGGCCATGACGCATGGCAAAAGATTACCTCTGACCCCCGATCTCAAGCTTTAAATGCAGAAGATCGTCCGCCGATCTTGCGGATTCTAGCGGACCTCGGGGATTGTCCTACAAAATGACGTCCTCCAATGGCGAATAAACACTTACGCTGCACGCCAAAGCAGCCCAGGTCGGGTAAGATCAACACAGCACTGGTTCGCCAGAAAGTCTTGAGCGACCTTTTGCTGGCCGCAGAGCCATACCACCCACTTCGGTGAAACGAAAATTGGCCCGCCTTGGAAAAGACAAAACGTTGACAGGGGTAATAAATGGATGCGAAGGCCAAACCCACTCTTCTGCCAGGAAGAATAAAAGGGTGACAGCGAAGGTTCAACAAACCCCCCCCCTCTCTTTTCGTCGAAGGCACGACCACAGTCTGGCTACTGGCGATGTAAATCCCCTCAGCCCTAGCCGAGCCGTTTTGTCCCTCGGCCCTAGCCAAGCTACCTTGCCCCTCGGCCCTAGCTGAGCCATTTTGTCCCTCGGCCCTAGCTGAGCCATTTTGCCCCTCGGCCCTAGCCGAGCCATTTTGCCCCTCGGCCCTAGCCGAGCTATTTTGTCCCTCGGCCCTAGCCGAGTTACTTAATTCCTCAGCCCTAGCCGAGCTATTTTGTCCCTCGGCCCTAGTCGAGCTACTCCGACCCTCAGTCCCAGCCGAGCTATTTCATTCTCCGGCCCTAGCCGAGTCATTGCATCATTCATCTTAAGCCGAGCTAAATCATCTCTCAACCTCTCTTAACCTCCACCTTTTGTACCAAGCTACGCTGTCACTTGACTCTCTCGACAGGACTATCCCTATGCCTTGGCCTCGACCAAGATGTTCCTTCCAGAAAATGAACCAGGCGACACTCGTAGTCAGGACTAAAATTAAAGGCAAGAAAACTACGGCCAAGAAGGACAAATGAATGACAAGCAACTGATCCATTTCTCAGTCTTCAGTCAAACTACAAAATAAGAGAAAGAAAAAGTACATACGGACCCCCAAGGAGTCACGACTTGGGGTCAGACCCAGCACTTCCTGCGGCAGCATCAGCAGGGGCATCGCTTGGCCCCCCCTTCTCGAAGGTGTCACGACGGGATACCTCGGTAGCTGCATCGGCTCCCAGAATAGCTTTGAGATCGATATCAGATATTTCTTCATACTCGTCCTCCTCGACCCCCAGGGTGTACGCTTCATAATGCTTGGCCTCCAGGCAAGACAGGTCCAGGTCAGGATAAGCCTGGGCAACCTTAGCCCGCGCCTCATCTTTGCCAAGCTGAAATGCATCGGCACAGGCTGCCCTACGTTCGTCGGTAAATTCGGTGGATTTCTTGTACTCCTCCACTGCCGAAGAGGCCCGCGCGTTGGCCTCGGCTAATTGCTTCTCCAATTCGGAGATCCTTCGGTGCCTCGAGGCCGCATCCTCTCCGAATGCCGCCAACCGCCCCTAAAACTCCTGGCTCGCCCTGTTTAGCTACAGAAAAAAAGCCAAATAAAGTGAAAGCCGAGAGACCAAGATGGGTAAAACAAATGGTGCCCTACCTGCTCGTCCCGCCAGGCTAGCTCGCCCTCCAGCGCGTGAACCCTATTTAGAGCCCTAGACTTGGCCGATTGGGTTTGATGAAGGCTCTCTTCTAGCTCATCCACCCGGGGCTGAGCATCCCTGGTCTCTTGATGAGCATAGTCGAGCTCGTCAGAAAGTCGAGCAGATCGCTCATCCGACCACTTTAGCCGATCCTTTGTATCGGCGAGCTCTTTGTTTAGGCGGGTGAGGTGGTCCTGCTGCCGCCGGCACTTATGCTCTTCCTCCTCGAGCCTTTTGCTCTAGCAGACTTTATCTTCGGCATGGCTGGCTTTCAGCTGGTCCCACCTCTTATCGAAGAACAGTTGCATGGATTTGACCTTGCTCTCCTGCTCCGCCCTGGCCTGAGCATGCTCCAGACTAGCCTTCTCGGATTGCTCACGGAGGCTTTGGAGCTCGCCAATCTGTATGGCGAGTTGAGAGGCTCTTTCCCTCTCAACTGCAAGAATCCTGTGAGCCTCCCCGAGCTCCCTCTGGAGTTCACCAACCTGTATGGCGAGCTGAGGGGCTCTTTCCCTCTCAACTGCAAGGATTCTGCAAGCTTCCCCGAGCTCCCTCTGGAGGACCACTAGGGCTCAAGAGAGTTTGTCAGTCGAACCCGCCCTCTCCTTGAAGTGATCAGCCTCGTAGCGGGCCCGAGCCCAAGCTCCAACAGCCAGATGCAAGTGCCATTTCAGTGCCCTTATAATCAGGGCATTCTGTAAAAAAGGATTACACGCATAAAAGACATAGTCGAACTAACCGACTAAAGACCCAACTTCGGTGCGACAACCTACTCGAGACGCGTAGTCTATGGCGATCCTTGTGAGAGCAAGATCGTCAATCTCGGGAAGAAGAAAAGCCTCACTCGGCACCCCGGTGCGGCGGAAGGCTATCTCAACAAGGTCCTCCGAATGACCCCCTCCTGTTGAGGAACTCTCGTCCCCTTGGAACGCGGACCGCATCAGAGCGGAGAACCTAGTGCTCACTTCCGGGTCGCATGAGTGGAAGTCTACGCTCAGGGAGCCAGCCTGGACACCCGCGACCCATGAGCTTCTCGATAGGCCAGCTTCTGCCACCAGGGCCCTCGCTTGAGAAGCTTCGGGCGTTTCGACTCCGGCGAGGAGAGCCCCAACCGGAGCATCCCCTTTGCTCGCTGGCTCCCCTCCTTCTCCTTCTTCCTCTTCTTCTGCTTCTATCTCCTCAGGAATCCCCCTGCCCACAACAGACTCTTCAGGAACTTCGGCTCCCCCCGGAGCCTCCTGTGCCTTGGCGGAAGGCCCTTCACCAGAAAGCCCCCCGCGAATTTCGGTCGTTGGTTCAGCAGGTTCGGCCATCTCCTCATCGCCTGCTGGCTCTCCTACCAGCGACCCAGGCCGAACCTCAGCAGCCGCAACCTCTTCCCCCGCCTCGATGGAAGCGGAGGTCGCTCCCACCTCCTCCTGTAACCT
>UESW01003944.1:1693351-1765966 GCA_900491605.1 Calamus simplicifolius | reverse complement strand
GAGCATTTAATTTTCTTCTTTCTTCTTTCTTTCTTTTTTTTATTTTTATTTTTGTTTTTGATAAAAAGTGATTGAAACCTTTGTTTAAGAGAAAAATAAGGAGATTGATATCCCACAAGATTTAAACCTTATTCTAAATAAGGGTTTTATTAATAAGTATTCCTTAACCAGCATACTCGGGCTTCCACAAAGAATAAGAAAAAAAAAATTTATAAAGGTTAAGAGGCATTTAATAAAATAAGAAGGGAAGGTCACTACGCTTCTATGTTGAATGCGAACAAGCTTTTTTTTTGTGTGCATATTTATATATTATTATATAAAATATATTAATTATATACCATAAATTCATGCAGTAATTGAGCTCGCACGCGTTGGCATCCCTCTTATAAAAAAGAAAAACACAATCCCTTTAGAACTCGAAAACGAATGAATCGGCGGCCCCCTTCTGTAAATTCTTCCTTCCCCTCGCAAAAGCCTTCGATCGGTCTTCACACCCGTATGCCAAGATCAAGCGGAGCCTTGGCGCTTGATCTCCTCGACGACCACGTGGAGCCTGTGATCAGTCTTTACTTACACCGATACGCTGAGATCGCTTTTTTTTATGTACTAATGGTGGATCCCAATTAGTAATTTACTTCCACCTCCCCATCTTTGTTGTTTTTATTTTTATCGCAACAACAGTTTCAAAGGTTGATCGATTGAGATGAATGGGAGCTCTAGTGCTCTGCTTTCCTTCTTCTTCTTCTCTTTTTAAAAAAAGTTCTCCTTTGCCTTATTTTAAGATTTTTTAAAAAAAAATGAAGGAGAAAGGGCAAGAAGGGATTCTTGGAGATATTTGTGGCTCTTTTGGTGAAAGAACGGAAGAACTGCACCCAAGTCCATGGGGTCGGTCGTGTGGCAAAGCCTGATGACTTGGCCGGAATGAACCCCCTCGCTTTGCCGGTTTTACCGAAGTGGCCCTGCACCAATTTTTTTTTTGGTGACCTCTCCCGGCAGTTGATAAGGCTGATTAATAAAAGGAAAAATCATCTCAAGAGTAGATTTTAAAAGAAATATTTAATAACCAGCCTTTAAAAAATTTTGGTTGTTGATGAACTTGTTCTATAAGCTGGTTATTGTTAATTACTTCTGTATGCGGTTGATCGAATTCTTATTTTTTTTTTTGGGTTGTAGATAACATTATAATTTATATTTTATCATGTAGTCAAGCATATGTGTCCTTTAATTGTTATGCTCCATTGGTTTTATTAATTGACGCAAACTTTGTTCATGGGTTATTTTTTTTTTTTTAATCAATCCATTCTGTTGTGTTATCAGTCCTTTTTTTTAAGAAGGATTGTTTTAGAATCTTGAGAAAGAATTTTATTATTAGTAGCTTTTTTTTAAGGAGAGTTCTTTTAAAATCTTAAAAAAAAATTTATTATCAGTGCTTTTAATGTAGTCATTTGCAGTGATGTTAAGGATCTGATGAGATTTTTTTCTCTATCTCTTTGTTGATTATTTATATTTGCATCATATAAATTTTTTAAAGAAATAAACATTTAGTTTATTATATCAAGTTTCTTTAATTTATTAGTTAACTATGTGATACGTTTATTATGTATGTATAGCAATAATGTACCTCTCTAAGATGCACTTAGATAATGGTTGAAAAAAAGATTAAAAACTAGGAAAAGATGCATCAGTGAGTTTTGGTGGCCACCATCGGATTCCTTCAATTCTTTGGAGATTAACACATCTTTTTAATGATGAAAAGTTGGATCCATATCGTAAACAAATTTAAAGAAATATTTATTGAGCCATTTTTTTAGTTTTTTGGTTTTATTTGCAGATTTTATAGCTTAACATTTTGTTTGTTGGTTGATTGATCTTTTTTTAAAGGAGTTTTTGTTGCAAATTTATTTTTCTTAGGAAATGTATATATTTTAGTTTTACGGACAGTTGAATCTGTTATTAGTTATTTCTTTTTTCCTTCAATTTAATTCATTGTTTCTTTAGCTTTAGTTATGAGAGATATTCAATATTTTTTTACTCAAAATCTTTATTTATTATTTCCATCTTTCTTAGATTACTTCTTGTGTCTGCTTCTACCATTGCTGCAATGGAAGCAAATCTTGCCAATAATAATGCATCTTTGACCTTGGATTCAAACTCAAAGCCAAATGCTAGTAGAAGAACGGTGGAAGTTGTAGAGAAGAAATCAAGGCTTTATGTGCTTACTGAAGGAGGAGTTAATGAGGATAAGAAGATTGTTAATGGAAAGGATCTAAGCCATACAAATAGGGAAGAATCTGTTGTTGAGAGATCTAAAAACTTGTCACGGCATAAAAGAGCTATTCTGAAGTGGCGAAAAGCAAAGTGGCAAACTGTTCTTAGTATTCTAACCAAGATTTGTCTGCTTTTAGTAGCTCTTTTATGGCTGGGATAGACAGTTTGGAGATTGGCTGGTAGGATTGGAGACAATACTAACTCACCATTTCTTGCTTTGGATTATGAGGGTCGGGTTTCTGAAATTGAGGCATCTTTAAAGAAAATAGCTAACATGTTGCAAGTTCAGGTAGAAGCCGTAGATCGAAAAATTGGAAATGAGCTTGGGATCATGGCAAGGGAACTTAGAAAGAAATTTGAAGAGAAAGTAGCAATGTTGGAGGAGTTGAAGAAGTTGGAAGTTAAGACTGATGAATCCCAAGCAAGGGAACTTAGAAAGCAAATTGAAGAGAAAGTAGCAATGTTGGAGAAGGAGTTGAAGAAGTTGGAAGTTAAGACTGATGGATCGCAAGCAAGGGAACTTAGAAAGCAAATTGAAGAGAAAGTAGCAATGTTGGAGAAGGAGTTGAAGAAGTTGGAAGTTAACACTGATGGTTTAGACAAGTCTTCGACTGAATTCAAGGACATGGGTCTGCTTTCAAAGAAAGAATTTGAAATATTTCAGGATGAGCTTGCTAGAAAATTAGATGGTAGTGATAGTGATGTTTATTTGGACCAAATTATGTCTTTTGCTAGGGATATTGTTAAGAAAGAGATTAAAAGGCATGCAGCCGATGGACTTGGAAGGGTTGATTATGCTTTAGCTTCTGATGGGGCCAGGGTGGACAGTCATTCAGAGCCTCATAGTTTTCAGGAGGTGAACAGTTGACTTCGTGCTTTTATAATTGAAAATGGAGTTCACCCTAGTGCTCACAAAATGCTGGAGCCAAGTTATGGGGAGCCTGGCCAATGTTTTCCCCTGCAAGGAAGTAGTGGGTTTGTTGAGATTAAGCTCAGAACAGGGATTATACCTGAGGCTGTCACACTAGAGCATGTATCTAAGGTATGTTTTTGCTCCAATTATTCTTTTCATTTTTCCTTTATAGCTATATTTTGAGGCATTTGGAACTTAGCGCTTGTTTCTTTTAACTATTTCTTTCCTATTAATTCATATAATGCCTAATTATCGTTGATGCCTCTTTTTATGTGGTATGTGCGCAGAGCGTGGCTTATGACAGGAGCAGTGCCCCCAAGGATTGTCGGCTCTCTGCTTGGTTTGAATTAGATGATGATGATGATGACCCATCTAGCCAAGCCAAGGTGTACCACTTGAGTGAGTTCTCTTATGACTTGAAGAAGAGCAATGTGCAGACCTTCAACGTTGAGACAGCTCATGAGTTGGGTGTGGTGGTCAACAAGGTGCGACTAGACTTCACCTCCAACCCTGGGAGTTCAGGTCATACATGCATCTATCGCTTTAGGGTGCACGGCTATGAGCCAAGCTCCCTGGCAGCTATATCTTCTAATCTAATGGCTTTATAGGGAGCTGCAGTGCTCTCGTTGTTTGTTGTGCACTGAACCACCCATCCTCAACTCCTGGTTGCATTTTTTGTACAAGTCTCCTCCCTGCTGCTTCGTCAATGGGGGGGGGGGGGACTGTAGATACATTCAATTATTTTTGTTGGGTTCTTCTATCTTTTTTCTTTTCCTGCTAGTATGAAAGGTAAGGTATTGAATGGTGTTGTTTACGCTTAGCCAGCACATGAATGAAGAATATATCTGAAATTAAATCAATGGATTCATACCTACTGTAATCATTTTTACTCCCTCCCCTTGTTTAAGTATTTCTAGGCCCCTAAAGAAGGTGATAAAAAATTAATCAGCCATTGAGGGTGTGGCGTGCGGACTCACATGAGTGGGCTGGTTGTCTTGTATTTAATTTGGAGGATGGAGGATGTTGCTTAATTTGGAGTTATTAATGTGTACTTAATTCTGTACTGAATGTATGTAGAGAGAGGATCGATGAACATTAATTGACGAACTTAATTGATCAAATTACATTTGGAGAAGACTTCAAACTTTGTGTCTTGATTGAGTACGGGTGGTGCCTCCAAAGTATTTGAACTTGGTCAAATTACATTAGTGCTTTTCCCTCTGGCTCTTACAGCTGAATTAATTCTATCCTTTAATTCATTAATTCCTACAACATCTACTTTGCTTGAAAGACAAAGCAAAGGATTGATCAGTGCGATGCTTCAGCTGATCATATATGACTTGTTGCGTCAATTAATAATATCAAGTGCATTAATTAATTTGCCTTAAATTCTTGGAGCACTCAATATTTATTGGACCGCAGCAAACATTTCATTATATAAATTATAATAGTTTGTCATTGACTTATGCCGGCCCATCTTTGCAGTCGGCAAATTAAATTAAGCCATGTTTGATTAGTTTATTTGCACACAATTACATGGCTTGCATGCATATATGCATGCGTGGCTCCCTAATTAACCTTTTTAATTGGTGATTAAACAATTAATACAGGCCATCAATTAATATTCTCATTAATCCATTGCCCAGAATATGCACTTAATTATTGTGTCAAACTAAAGGTGTAATTAAAGTCGATCTTGTACGTGGCAAGAGTAAAGAGAAAAGGAAGATGGGAAACCAGTCTCTAATCATTCTAATATTTAATGGCTAGGGAATGACCAGTACTCCTAGCTAAAATCTACGTACATACATGCTTAAATTTTTTATTATTTGGGAATTCTAAATGAATAATATACATGACTGTATTCTTAATTAAAAGAACAAACTAATTTAATATATCCATTTTAAGTTTCTTAGCTAGATTGGAAATGAAGAAGACAAATGTCCGGAAATGTTGTATATATAGTGCATGGTATATACCTATAATTAGTAGTGTATATATGAGTTCTAGATCTTATTAGCAAGCAGGAAGTCTTAATTTAATTTGCATCCTTAATTATAAGGTGCCCCAGTACTATTAATTAATTACTTGTTTTCCTATATACATGAAGTAAATCAAGTCGGGAGCCAGTGATTCATATATAGCTACGGGGAATTGAAGGGAAGGGAATTAATGCACAAATTTTGGGAAGAAGAAGAAGCAGCAGCTTATCGGATGATGTATGATGCTGGCCTAAAGATCGATCTCAAGGGATTTCGCTAGCTAGCTGGTCAAATTAAAGCTGATCAATTAATTAAGAACAAAAAAGTTTTCTATCTACAGTACTACATCTAAATTAAGCCACATCTCTCTCTCTCTCTCTATCTGATGAGAATAGCAAAGGATAGATGAATAACTCCTGGATCTCTTTGTGTTCCTTTTCTTTCTCTCCAAAAATATGCATTTTTGAACAGAAATTAAAGGGGAAGAAATTAAGACAGTTTATTTTAAGGTGATTTCTAGCAGTTCAAAAATTAAGCCATATACCTCATGACTAGTTATCTCATTTAGGTTAATTAGTCCCAAAGAGTTGGGTTAAGATTAGGCGAACCTAACACACACACACACACAGGCTCTCATATTACGACACCCCAGTTCTCATATTACGATACCCTAGCTGACACTGAATGCAGAAACTTACGATACCCCAGAAAATATCGTAGGACACCCAAGTTGTAAAATGATAATACTAGAGCTATAGAGACAGGGAATAACAAGGAATATAAGCCAAACACTCTAACGACACCCTAGTTCACAAGGTATAACATCCTAGTCAAAAGACTACGACATTCGTGCAAAAAATACTAAACTCAAGGTATTGACATTCGCTAGAGGACTGAGTTATGACTCCCATAATGTCATAACTGTTTTGGTCTAAGGATGTTACCTAACCATTAAATGGTTTTCTAATGCATTAACTTCCTCTAACGATCAAAATAGTTGGTGTAATAAAGGAATTATAAAAAGATGTGGGAATAAGTACTTTTTACTTCGTGTTGTAGATGATATTTTTTTCAGAAGTTTATGAAGAAGTCTTCAGTAGCTAGGTATTTCAGCCTCGAAGCTAAAATATTTTCTTTCGACCAAAAATCAAAATAGAAGAAAATACTTAGACCGAACTTTCAGAGCGAGAGGAAAGGATCTTGCTTAAACCTTGGATTGATCTCTTGCACCCAAAAACCAGAGCGAGGGGAAAGAATGTTTTAGAATTGGAATTTTTTTTTTTGCATCAGATATAATTCAAAAAAAATGGCGATAGAAGTAGGCTGGATGAAAAGGGCATTTTTGTCTGCACACCATTTTTAAAATAAAGGAAAGCATTTAATGGACGTCACGATCAAAACGTAATATCGTATCAGAGCTATCTCATCCCACATCATCAGACCACGTAGGATCCACGTGGATCAATAAGGAGAGGTGGTGCAGCCCACGTAGAACTTGCTAAACTGGAGGAGGTGTATAAAGACTTTTTCTACATGGACAAAGGGTTTTCTTTCCTCTTTCCTCTTTTACAAAGGCTAGAGTTTATAGGCCCATTTCCATCACCATCCATCACCTTCCCGATGGCAGAGCTTGCTAGTCTCTCTCTCTCTCTCTCTCTCTCTCCCTAATGTGCCACTGACTCCCTTCACCGTCCATCCCTGAACCCTGATTCCACCCTGTCGTTGTGGAGTTAACCCCGAGGGCTCAGGCACTCGGCCCCATCTTGATGCCAATGGAAAGAGGCGATGGATGGTAGACAAGTGGTAGGAACTAGACGAAACAGTAGATAACAATCAAAGAAATAGGATCCTATCTTCAATAAAAAAAAGAATTAATAATATTATATTATAAAAATATTAAAAAATGTTACATATTTATAGAATTAAAATTTTAATTCTTAGAAAAAAAATTAATACAGTTATCTTCTTCATCTACATCATCGGCAAGTCTATCAACATATTATAGAATCACCATAAGGAAAACTTCTCTAACTTAAATAGCATGATCAAAAGGCAAAACACCTTAAAAGGATGAAATCAAGCTTTCTACCATAGGGGGAAGAGGCACAAATGGTTCTTTCTTCCATTAATGTTGATGTCTTTAGTGGCAAAACAACTGGTGGATCGTCCAAAGGCAAACACTGTGTCATGAAGTGGAGCGATGAAGAGCTGTATCTGGTGGGAAAGGAAGTTATGGGCCTCTTTAAATATAGAAAATATTTTTTATAATTTTTCATCTCAAAAAAAATCTAGCTATTGGGTAAAAAGAGGCATATCATTTATTACAAATCATTATTATGTTAAAAAGCTACATATCTTGCACACATACCCTATTAGAAAAAAAAAATTCTTTTAGGATCTAAGATGGTATGGGCACCCAAAAAAACCTATACGTTCAAAAGAGTCTAAGCACTAACCCTAAGATGGTATGAGTACCGGAAGCAATCTATATTCAAAAGAGTCTAAAAATACTAACCCTTTTGGATTTAAAAGGATTTGGTTACCAAAAATATATACTTAACTCTTTTTCATAGGTATGTTTCAAGATTAAGGCAAAATTGAATTAAAAAATATGTGGCCTTTGGAGATACTAGCAATATTGATCATAGTGGAATTATTTTCACCATTTACATATAAGAATGCAAGCTAAAAATGCTCTTTAATTTGATTAGCTATTACAAAGCGCCCATTGCGCCCTTTGCATAGGTGCATGCGCGGGGATGATGCGTAGCATCACACTCAAGTTCTTCACTTATAGTGAGCCTAAGGAACTTAAGCATGAAGGAAGAGGTTTCCATATAATTGAATATTTCTTTTTTAATTTTTTCGATGTGGGACAAAATGTCCTCACAATTTCTCATTTACACACAAGGAGGAGGTAATGGGCTTTCAAGGCCTATTAGGGTATTCAAGGCCTTTAGGCCCATTATCCAACAATCCCCCACATGAATGAAAATTAGTCTTAGATCAAAGATCAAAGGTTAGCAAAGGCGATCCCCCACATAAATGGATTTTAATGCAAATGAATATGCAGACACTAAAGAGAGTATAGTGGGATGAAATTATATCAAGATAGGTAGCCTGTGGCTTTGAACCTTCCTTAGTTAGTTGTTATCGAGTTTACTTGCTAAAAAGTGAACATGATGTCTTGAACTTTTCAACGTTTTGTATAAACCAAAATAATAATAATCACACAACTTCTTTCCGAGCATTCTTTTGGTTCTCATGGTTGTGTTCATTTTGGCCCTGAATATCTTCTGATTTCATGAGTGCTTTAGAGAATTAAACCTTAAAATTCTTATAGAATTGGCCCAGTTCGCACTCACATAGGTGATTCTTATTAAGAGTATCCTGCTATATCCAACATGGTTTTTATGTCATAAGAATAATTAAAAGCACTAATTATCATAGGAATGAGTAGGATTGGACATCCTTAGTGCTATGCAAGTATCTTCATAATTTAGTTATCCCTTTTGAACCTAGATCTTGGGATCTTCAGTTAGCTATGTTGGGTATCCACTATGAAGATTTTTCAGTTATAGATTTTAAACCCATTCCCCACGATAAACAGTTTACTTGATCTCTTGGTAATCCTTTTGTTAGTGGATCCGCTAGATTTTTCTTTGACTGAATACAGTCAATAGAAATTACATCAATTTCAAGCAACTGCTTAATGGTATTATGTCTACGATATATATGTCTAGACTTACCATTATACATCTTATTCTGTGCTCTGTAAATTATCGATTGACTATCACAATGTATGCATATTGCAAACATAGGCTTTGGCCAACATGAAATATCTTTTAAAAGGTTTTGAAGCCATTCTGCTTCTTCAATAGCCTTTTCTAAAGCAATAAACTTAGATTCCATAGTGGATTGAACTATACATGTTTGCTTAGAAGATTTTCATGACACAACACCTTCTCCTAAGGTGAATACATATCATTTGTGGATTTTATATCTTCTGTATTAGATATCCAATTTGCATCATTGTATCCTTCTAGTACAGCTGAATATCTTGAATAATTAATCCATAACTTAGGATATATCGCAGATATCTTAATACCCTTATTAGAGCTATCCAATGATTTGGACCTGGATTACTTATAAACCTGCTCAACTTATTGACAACATATGCTATGTCAGGATGAATGCAATTCATGACATACATTAAACTGCCAATTATACATGAATATTTTAACTGAGATATGGGTTCTCCAGTATACTTGACCAAATATAGATTAATATCTACAAGTATTTTCACCAGGCTAGTATCATACTTTTTAAACTTATTTAATATTTTTTTAATATAATAAAATTGAGATAATATTATTTCTTCAGATGTTCTATGATTCGAATCCCTAGTATAACATGGTTTTTACATGGTTTTTATAAAATATACGGATTACATGGTTTTTATAAATAAAGGGGCAGGATTTCAAGTCTTCATCCAATTTATTGATTTAATAAATTTTAAAATGTGTGTGGTTGGTTGGGGGGGGAGGACTTAACAACTCTAAGCAATTTAATTAATTATTAAATGTACACCCAAAAAATTATATCTTTATACATGAGAAAACAAATTGTACCTGATAAAGCCTCCATTGAAATTTAGAATACAGTGGGATATCGCATGAAAAATGGGGATATATAGACATTATGAGATGTCGCTTTATCTTGATTGGATTGTTCATATACACTTTCTTGATTGATATGTTGTATTTGGTAATAATTAAGGTAAGAATGTAAATTAAATTGTAAATTATTTCAATACTAGCAGCTTTAGTTGATTAAATCAATGGGCCATCGATGCTTTCCTCAAAATCTTTATTGCTCGCCACGCCTTGAATTTTGATTGGAGTTGATTACATAACATAGCTGCACAATCGTTCCCAATGCATAACCAATCCTAAAAAGTAGGTAAGATTTTCAGATCTAAACCAAAATCAAGCTTAATATTTCATTAATATTTTAACAATCTGAAATTTAGTGTTCTGACACTCCCAGCATCAAATATAAAAATGCTAGCTATGCTCTTATAAAAAATTTCTTACCATTAACCTAGAATTAGGTGTCTGTGGCTCTATAAGAAAAAAAGAAAAAGTAATAATAATGATGTGAGTTAAAAGCTTCGTATAAGAAATATTGGATTTCATCATAAATTAAAATGGTAAATATATCATTTTATAATCGTAAGGCCAACAATATTGCTCAATATTAAGTAATTCATGAACCAATATTAATTTAATAAAAATAGTATGGTGTTCACTATCATGACTCATACATAGCTCATGGTTGAATAATAATGCCATATATGCCATATTTGATATTTAAATAGTAATATCAATCTATGATAATTTCATATTTATGATTTATTATTACATGTTGGATCTAATACTTTAACATTAGAACTAATCATGGCCACACTCTTACCCATGGCCGGCTACTCATAATATTATGCGCTTATTATGACCAACAACAATAATTAGTGCTACAATAGGCAATACTCCCATATGATGAGTCTACATACCCTCCTTCCACATTATATCTCATTTGTTTAATTAACTCATCATATTTTGACAATAGACTAATCGCGACTAAGCTCAAGCTTATGGCGAGCAAACCTTATATTACTCATGGCATACTGATAGCCCATAATATTATGTGTCAATCACCATCGAAACCCATAATCAGTGGCATATTAAAAAATAATTATTGACATGCTAAGCAATGCTCTTACAGAGCTAGTCTAATTACTCCTATCTTATTTTATATTTTGTTATAATTTATTTATTAATAACACACATGCTTTATCATCATCTCATCATTTTTTTAAATAAAAATCAAATTTTATAATTTTATAACTTGTGATAATAATATTTTATGAAAAATTTATAATAATATAGGCAATTATGCATAATACAAGACACAAAAATGCAAAAGATTGTATTTAGGATTTTTTACCTCAAATATAAGTATTATTGATAAAAAAATGTTAGCTCAAATTGGAGGAATGCTTATTGCACCCAATTTATTCTAAACTAATAAAACCCAATGCTTAACTCACTTGCAAATTCTAAATAAATAAATATTAATTTTAATTTACAAAATTTTTAAAATTAGCCTTTTCAACTTTGATACTACTTATAACTTATTTATAGCCTATTAATATAATAATAATAAATAAAAAGAGACAAAACTTTGCTTCTATCAAGTGATCTAGGTTAGGCTTCTCTGGAATCAGGCTATAGGCCATTTATGCTAATAAATTAACTCTGATTAGAGCAATGCTATTGATAAAAATCGGAGACTAGAGAGGGTAGATAGAGGAGCTAGAGACAAAGTGGATAGAGAGAGAAGGGGCAGAGAGAGAAAGTGAGGTGGAGAGAGATAGAAAAAGAAAGAAAAATAGGAGGAGAGGGGGATGGTGTGACCTAGGGAGATTATCCCCTATTCCACCACACCTACCCAGGTCCCATAGAAACAAATAAAGAGGGGAGGAGAGGAAGAGAGAGAAGGGAGAAAGACAAGGAGACATTGGGGAGGGAGAAACTGCATAGATGGTAGGATAACAAAATTTGATTTCTTATTTTTTTAAATTTTGTTGGTAAGACAACACTAACCTCCGTTATCTAAATTAACAATTTTGGTATGGTAAAGTTTGATAGAGATTTTAGGGACCTCAGCTTTCAGGCATTTGGCAATTGACTAGTGTGATGGAGAAATTTAGATATAGGTGGGTGGTAAAGAAAAATGAAGTTTGATATAGAAAAAGGAACTGGATTGGACCATCATTCATCAAGGTTATGATCAGAGATAAATTTGCAATTCCAAATTTATCATAATTCAAATTGAAGCCTTTTTTAAAATTTATTTTAAAAAGTTTGTTGAGGTAGGAATTCATTGAAAGCAGACTAATCTTTATAGGAGAAAAGGGCTCTGGTCAAGTTATTAAGCATTTGTTTTAGCAACAACCCAAGCAATCACATTTGATACAAAGTACCAATATGCTTCATTCCTCTGTTTATGTGATTTGTATGCTAACTATATAACTTTAGATTATGTAGCGCTGAAGGTGGTCCTTTCGTTGCCCTTTCCATTTAAACTTAAATTCTAATTTGACCTTGCTATTAAATGGATTGTAGAGCAAAAACATGGCCAAGTGGGATGTGTTTGATTTAATTTTTTTTCCTCTTTTTTTTTTGAGGGTGTGGGTGCAGAAATGTAGTGGGTCTTGGTGAGGCCATAAAGCCTGCAACTTAGTACTCAAATGGTTTTATGGAGGTAAGGCCATAACTAATGGCTTAACTATTTATTGAGTTAGACTTTAATAGCATACTTGCTTAAACTTCATGATATTTTCAAAAGCAAGCATATTAGTTCCCCATAGATATAGATCCTCTTGCATGCAGGTGTTCCAACATTTTTTTTTTGAAAAAAACTCCATTTGCTTATAGAATGCTTAGATTAGGGGCTTGTTTTTGGATATTTGTCCATGGCTTTGGCCTGCTGACCAAGATATTTTGATATATTTCTATCATCAATAATCTTTGGTAACTGACTTAAAGGAGCATGAAACTAGAAAAAGTGGCCATCAACTATTATCTTCAATTGGCCATCAACTATTATCTTCAATATTATATTGTTTCTAATTCTTTTACTTTTGATTTTATGCCATGCATTTTAATTATCAAATATTATTCTATTTAGATTTTAGTTTCTTAGATATGCTTTACAAAAATTAAGATGTATTTTCCTTCAATGATATGCTATTGGGAAAGCTGATATGCTGATGCCTTTCTTCGATTCCAGTAACTTCTTAGAGGTGACTTTTGGAAGAAAAGACCTAGCACATCAGAGCTGGACATCCTACAAGATTACTAAGAGGAATTCAAGTAGTAAGTTAAACTGTTAATCTTGGGAGACTTATTTCCAAGAAAACCAGAGATGGAGATGGCGATCAGAGTGCAGACAAAACAGACATGAATCAAGAATTGCATAGATATACCATGGATGCAAATACTGAAGTAGAAGCTAACGGCATGGATTCAGATGCAGGATAAACAAAAGGCTTAAAGTAAGCACTACAAGAATACCATTGTGTTTTAGGTTTAGCTATGGTACTAATTGTTTTTTAGAAGCTAGCCTTCAATTGTATCATTTAAAGTCCCATTCAAAGCTTTTAGCCTCTTATACTACCTCCTTATATGCCCTTTCATTTTTGTTTATTTATGGCCAATACCCAGGTACAACCAAAAACAATCATCCTTTTCCATTTTGAGCTCTTGATTTAAGTGAAGATTTATTTTTAAACTTAAATGTTTAGAGAAAGATAGGGAGAACTGTCTGTTTTAAGGTTTATCATACTGATGGTTCATCCTTTCAAAATAGTATAAAATCCATACCACCTACATACTTCCTCGCAATAGTATCAAATATATTTTTATCTATTGAATAATAATTTTAATGGATAAAATTATAATTTTTCATTCAAGTAATGCTTTGATCCATTTACTTATTTGCTTGATTACTACTCAATCCATTGATCCAATGTAGCGTATGGAAATAATGCAGTACATAGGTATAGGTAATATTAGTCGAGCTCAACATGTTGCTTAATCAATCATCAACTTTGATGCTAGGATCAATACGCTATACAATGACAAAATGAGCATATTTAGTATTTTTATTTTATTTTAATCATTATTCTATAATATAAAAAAATAAATTATTGATCATACAAAGGGTTAGAGATCCTTAAAAATAAGAGAACCTAACTTTATGGCCACGGAGAGATCCGTGGCACCCCCTTAGCGGCTAACTACTACTTCCGATGCTTGAGAGGCGACCCTCCCAAAATTAATATGAGAAAAAGATATCTTTAAAAATAATTAAAAGGAAAGCTTCTTGGAGCATTTATGTTTATAGGAAGGAACAAACCATAATTCACTACAAGAAAATACTGAAATAGCGATGCAAATTTAGCGATACATCTTTGCGTCGCTAAATTGCGACCACATTGCAACGCCTCCGTGACAACAAAAAATTATGACGCAATTAGCAACGCATTTGTGACTCAATAAACCAGATAATCAAAAAAAAATAATTTTTAATTTTTAAAATATAATTATGAAACAAAAATATTGCGACACAACACAGTGCGTCGCAATGTTTTTTAAAAAATTAATTATGTTAAATAGCGATGCAATAAATCAAAAAATTAAAAAAATAATTTTTTATTTAGCAACGCAAGTATTGCACAATTATTTTAAATAAAATTAATTTTTATAAAATATAATTATGAAATAAAAATATTGCAACGCAATTCAGTGCGTCACAATGTTTTTAAAAAAATTAATTATGTTAAATATCGATGCAATAAAATAGAAAATTAATAAAAATAATTTTTTATTTAGCGACACAAGTATTGCATCGCAATATTTTAAAAAATAATTTTTTTTTAAAAAATTAAAAATTAATTATGAAATAAAAATATTGCGATGATTTCGTGCATCGCAATATTTTTTAAAAAATTAATTATATTAAATAGCGACGCATTAGCGACACAACTAATTAGAAAATTAAAAAAATTAATTTTTAATTTAACTACGCAAATAATGCATCGCAGAGTTTTTTTTTAAAATAAATTATATAAAATATAATTAAAAGATAAAAAATTAAAAATAAAATATTGCGATGCAATGAAATGCATCGCAATTATTTTTAAAAAAATTAATTTTGGTACATGCATCGGATCGATCATCACCGACCGGGATCATGGCTTGGATCGATCGCAATCATCGGATCATCGCCGATCGGATCGATCGCAATAGTGCGAGATCGGTCGTCGCCGATCGGGATCGATCATGGCTTAGATCGATCACAACCATCGGATCGTCGCCGATCGGATCGATCGCAACGGTGCAAGATCGGTCATCGCCGATCGAGATCAATCATGGCTTGGATCGATCACAAACATCGGATCGTCGCCGATCAGATCAATCGCAATGGTCTTAGATTGGTCATCACCGACCGGGATTGATCATGGCTTGGATCGTTCGCAATCGTCGGATCATCGCCGATTGGATCGATCGTAACGGTGCGAGATCGATCATCGCTGACTGGGATTGATCATGGCTTGGATCGATTACAACCATCGAATTGTCGCCGATCAGATCGATCGCAACGGTCTTAGATCGGTCATCGCCGACCGAGATCGATCATGACTTGGATCGATCGCAACCTCGGATCGTCGCCGATTGGATCGATTGCAATGGTTCGAGATCGGTCGTCGCCGACCGGGATCGATCATGGCTTGGATCGATCGCAACCGTCAGATCGTCGCCGATCGAATCAATCGCAGATCGGTCATCCCCGATCGGGATCGATCATGGCTTGGATCGATCGCAACCGTCGGATCATCGCCGATCGGATCGATCGCCACGGTCTTAGATCGGTCATCGCTGACTAGGATCGATCATGGCTTCGATCGATCGCAAACGTCGGATCATCGCCGATCGGATCGATTGCAATGGTCTGAGATCGGTCGTCGCCGATTGGATCGATCATGGCTTGGATCTATCGCAACTCGGATCATCGCCGATCGGATCGATCGCAACGGTGCGAGATCGGTCGTCGCCGACCGGGATCGATCATGGCTTGGATCAATCGCAACTATCGATCATCGCCGATCGGATCGATTGCAAAGTCTTAGATCGGTCATCGCCAACTGGGATCGATCATGGCTTCGATCGATCGCAACTGTCGGATCGTCGCCAATCGGATCGATCGCAACGGTGCGAGATCGATCATCGTTGACCGGGATCATGCCTTCGATCGATCGCAACCGTTCGTCGACGGATCATCGCCATGGTCTGAGATTGGTCGTCCCGATCGGGATCGATCATGGCTTCGATCGATCCAACCATCGGATCGTCGCCGACCGGATCGATCGCCACGGTCCGATCGATCGTCGTCGATCGGGATCGATCATGGCTTCGATCGATCATGATCATCGCCGATCGGATCGATCATGGCTTGGATCGATCAACCATCGGATCATCGCCGACCGGGATCGATCATGGCTTGGATCGATCGCAACCGTCGGATCGTCGCCGATCGGATCGATCGCAACGGTGCAAGATCGGTCATCACCGATCGGGATCGATCATGGCTTGGATCGATCGCAACCGTCGGATCGTCGCCGATCGGATCGATCACAACGGTCTTAGATCGGTCATCGTCGACCGGGATCGATCATGGCTTCGATCGATCGCAACCATCGGATCGTTGCCGATCGGATCGATCAAAATGGTCTTAGATTGGTCGTCGCCGATCGGGATCGATCATGGCTTGGATCGATCGCAACCATCGGATCATCGCCAATCGGATCGATCGCCACGGTCTTAGATCGGTCGTCGCCGACGGGATCGATCATGGCTTCGATCGATCGCAACCGTCGGATCGTCGTCGATCAGATCGATTGCAACGGTCTGAGATCGGTCGTCGACCGGGATCGATCATGGCTTCGATCGATCACAACCGTCGGATCATCGCCGATCGGATCGATCGCAACGGTGCAAGATCGATCGTCGCCGACCGGGATCGATAATGGCTTGGATCGATCGCAACCATCGGATCGTCGTAGATCGGACCGATCGCAATGGTCTTAGATCGGTCGTCACCGACCGGGATTGATCATGGCTTGGATCGATCACAACCGTCGGATCGTCGCCGATCGGATCGATCGCAATGGTTCAAGATCGATCGTCGCTGATCGGGATCATGCCTTCGATCGATCGCAACGTCGGATCGTCGCCGACCGGATCGATCGCCATAGTCCAGATCGATCGTCGCCGACCAGGATCGATCAGGGCTTCGATCGATCGCAACCGTCGGATCATCGCCGATCGGATCGATCACCACGGTCTGAGATCGGTCATCGCCGACTGGGATCGATCATGGCTTCGATCGATCGCAACCATCGTATCGTCGTCGATCGGATCGATCGCAACGGTCTTAGATTGTCGTCGCCAATCGGGATCGATCATGGCTTGGATCGATCGCAACCATCAGATCGTCGCCGATCGGATCGATCGCAATGGTGTGAGATCGGTCGTCGCCGACCGGGATCGATCATGGCTTGGATCGATCGCAACCGTCTGATCGTCGCCGATCGGATCGATCGCAATGGTCTTAGATCGGTCGTCGCCGATCGGGATCGATCATGGCTTCGATCGATCGCAACCATCGGATCGTCACCGATCGGATCGATCGCAACGGTCTTAGATTGGTCGTCACCGACCAGGATCGATCATGGCTTGGATCGATCGCAACCATCGGATCGTCGCCGATCGGATCCATCGCAACGGTCTTAGATCAGTCGTCGCCGACCGGGATCGATCACGGCTTGGATCGATCGCAACTATCGGATCATCGCGATCGGATCGATCGCAACGGTGCGAGATCGGTCATCACCGACGGGATCGATCATGGCTTGATCGATCACAACCGTCGGATCGTCGCCGACTGGATCATGGCTTGGATCGATCGTTGCATAAATGTTATAAAAAATAAATGTTATTAAAAACAATTAAAAATAAAACTTTGCGATGCAACCAATTGCGTCGCAGTTATTTTCAGAAAAAATAATTTTTATCAAATATAGTTATCAAATAAAATTATTGCGATGCAAATCAGTGCAATTTTTTTTAAAAAATAAATTATGTTAAATAGCGACGCATTAGCGACGCAATAAACCAAAAAATTAAAAAAATAAGATTTAATTTTGCGACGCATGTATTGCGTCGCAATATTTTTTAAAAAAATAAATGTTTTTTAAAAAATTAAAAATAAAACATTGTGATGCAATTATTTGTGTCGCAATATTTTTAGAAAAAAATAATTTTTATCAAATATAATTATCAAATAAAATTATTGCGACGCAAATTGGAGCATCGCAATTTTTTTAAAAAATAAATTATGTTAAATAGTGACGCATTAGCGGCGCAATAAACCAAAAATTAAAAAAAAATATTTAAAATTGCGACGCATGTATTGCATCGTAATATTTTTTAAAGAAATAAATGTTTTAAAAAAATTAAAATAAAACATTGCGATGCAACCATATGCGTCGCAATTATTTTTAGAAAAAAATTTTTATCAAATATAATTATCAAATAAAAATATTGTGACGCATTAGCGATGCATTTTTCCAGAAAAAAATTTTTCGCCAGATATTGCCGCTAAATTAGCGACTCATTAGCGACGCAATTATTTGCGTCGCTAATTTTCCAGAAAATAATAAAAAAAATAAATTAGCGATGAATTAGCGATGCATAATTGCGTCGCTAATCCCTAATATATAAACTTAGTCGCGGCCGGCCCCCTCTTTTTCTTCCTCTTCTTACCCTAACCCGCCGCAGTCCCCTCATCCGGCTCCCCCCCCCTCTCCCCCGGTGCTAGGAACTATCGGCGACAGCCCCCCCCCCCGCCCTCCCATTTCCCTAAGGCCACGACCACGGTAGCGGTTGTGGCCATCGTCTCAGGCCACGGCCGCGGCCGTGGCCGGCGGTGGCCTGGCCACGTGGCCAGGCCACCGTTTAAAAAAAAATTAGGGTGGGATTTTTCCCCCACCCCTGAGGCCGGCCACGGTGGCGGCTGTGGCCATCATCTCAGGCCACGGCGACGGCCAAGCCACTATTTAAAAAAAATTATCAGGGTGGGGTTTTTCCCCCACTCCTGAGGTGCTAGCCACGGCGGCGGCCGTGGCCGGAGACGATAGCCACGCCGACTGTGGCCGGCGTGCCTGGCCACGGTGGCCAGGCACCGTTTAAAAAAAATGTCGGGGTGGGGTTTTTCCCCCACCCCTGAGGCACCGGCTACGGCGGCGACCGTGGCCGGAGACGATGACCATGGCCGCGGTCGTGGCCAGCGGTGGCCTGGCCACGGTGGCAAGGCCATTGTTTAAAAAAAAATGTCGGGGTGGGGTTTTTCCCCCACCCTTGAGGCGCCAGCCACCGTATTTTTAAAAAAAAAATTTAGGGTGGGGTTTTTGCCCCATCCTTGAGGCCACAGCTACGGCGGCGGCCGTGGCCGACGGTGGCCTGGCCACGGTGGCCAGCCACCGTTTTTTTTTAAAAAAAATGTCAGGGTGGGATTTTTCCCTCCCCCTGAGGCCACGACCACGGTGGCAGCCGTGGCCGGCAGTGGGCTGGCCACGGTGACCAGGCCCCCGTTTTTAAAAAAAAATGGCAGGGTGGGGTTTTTTAAATTTTTATTTCTTTAATTTATTTATGTTTATGAACTCAATTTTACATGTAATATTAGAGCAATTTGCATGTAATCTATAATCTTGTAATGCATAATTTGATATTTGCATAATATTTGATATATTTAAAATTTATATATTTAGATTTATAAATGTCTTGTTATCGAATCTGTTTATTTCTTGAAATATTGTTCATGATATATTTATTAGAATGCTTATCATGCAATTTATATGGTTTTGATAGTTTAGATGATTAACTTTTTAATGAATTTATATTTCTTTATTACCTGTTATATTTTGCTTAGCAAATTTTAAATTTAGTTTTTAAATATTGTCACAATCATTTTCTTAGCAAATTAGAAAAAAATTTAGAATATTCATGTTCTTCAATTGAAAGAAATTTGATATAGCATACCATAATTTGATATAATTCCTTAAATTCTAAACCAACCAATCAAAATAAATTCGATATCATGAAGGAAAAATGATATAGCTCATTTAGAACTAAATTTAATGCAAGAATATTAAATTTGATATAGTGAACTCAGATTCAAGTACTGATATAGTGAACTCAGATTCAAGTTCGTTCTTTGATTTTTTTATTATTTCTCACAGCACTATAACCTTTAGACCCGTTTGAGACTTTGTAAGACTTAGTCTTGCAAATTCTCAAATTGTCCTAGTGGACAGTTTGAGATTATTTTTTGCGATATGTTTGTCTGCTATTCGTCATCGTTAGTTGAGATTGCAGTTTGTATATCCTCATACGTTCTCCTAGTGTGGCATATAAGCCACACATTTAGGAGAACATAAGGGAAATTGCTGCCGAAATTTCAACGTAAACGATGATAATTTCGAGCAGAATAACATATCGCATAAAATAATCTTGAATGGGATAGGGCCTTACCTAAGTCCTAGTGGAGTGAAAGTGCAATTCATTTAGGACACTTGCTTACTTGTGAAGTCTAATGATTGAACGGACCCCGGTCCTGGGCCTCGGTCCTGGATAGCACGTCAAGGATCCTAGCCATGGCCCGGCCTTGATTTATCGGTATAATTAAAGAGGCACAATATTTGTTATTTAGCTTAGATGCGTAAAAGAATTAATCTATTGCTATAATGACTAATGTAAAATTAAATTGTTGTCTCCTTTAATGGTTTACCAGGAATTGTATAAGTTGGTCAAAAATGAGCGGGGCTCGCTCGTGGATGTATATAAGGTTAAAAGATGGGTTGCTTAATCCAGATTTTCTGAATGGATTGGAAGAATTTATAGCATTTGCATGTAGTCAACCCGAATGATGGATGGGCCTAGGATCAGGTGCCCCTGCAACTTACGCAAGTGTCAGAATAAAGCCTATAGAGATGTTGAAACTGTGAAGGTGCACTTGTGTAAAAAGGGGTTTGTTCCTGGGTACGATGTTTGGAACTGTCATGGTGAAACTGAGGAAATGTTTGCAGCTGTCACTAGCCAAGAAGTGTCAAATCCCATTGATGAACCATTTGTGAATTTAAACACATATGAAGAAATGGTGATGAATGCATCGGTAACGAATTCAACCAGAATACATTTATGGAAGAACCAAATCCAGATGCACAACAATTTTATGATATGTTGTGTTCTGCAAATCAAGAATTGTATCCTGGTTGTGGGAGTCATTCCCAATTGTCTATGGCTGCTCGGTTGTTGAATATTAAGGCGGAACATCGATTATCAGAAAAGGCATTCAATGCTGTAGCTGGGTTAATGAAGGAAGTTTTGCCAAATCATAATGTTGTAGCAGACAGTTTCTACTCAACGAAGAAGTTATTGCGTGGCCTTGGGCTCCCAGTTAATAAGATCGATTATTGCTTGAACAATTGTATGATATATTGGGGTGAAGACTCAGAGCTGAGATGGTGTAAGATTTGCGAGCAATCAAGGTACAAAAACGGCGAAGGGGGAGCTAGTACAAGTAGGAGGAAAAGTGTGCCTTACAAGAGGATGCATTACTTCCCTCTTACTCCATGCCTCCAGAGATTATACAGATCTGAGGCTACAGCTGCTGATATGAGATGGCATGGAGAACATGAATCTAAAGAAGATGAAATGCGACATCCATCTGATTCAAAAGCTTGGAAGCATTTCAATGAAAATCATCCTGATTTCGCAGAAGAAATAAGGAATGTTAGATTAGGTCTTTGTACTGATGGCTTCCAACCGTTTGGTCAAGCGGGGCAACAATATTCATGTTGGCCTGTAATACTGACTGTATATAATCTTCCACCGTGGAAGTGCATGAAAGATACTGCAATGTTTTTGACAGTTTTGGTTCCAGGACCATCAAATCCAAAAGAGAAGATTGATGTCTTCTTACAACCGCTGGTAGCCGAATTGAAAATGATGTGGGAAACAGGAGTCATAGCCTACGACATTTCTATAAAACAAAATTTCATCATGAGGGCTGCTTTGATGTGGACAATCAGTGACTTTCCGGCATATGCAATGTTGTCCGGTTGGAGCACTTCTGGGCGTCTGGCATGCCCTCATTGCATGTATGATTCAGATGCATTTACATTGCAGAAGAGTGGTAAGCAGTCATGGTTTGATAATCATAGAAAGTTCTTGCCTTCGAATCATCCTTATAGGCGGAACTTGATCGCCTTCCGGAAGAACAAAGCAGTCACAAAATTCGCCGAACCGGTTAGGTCTGGCACTGATATATTTGATACTATAGAGCATTTGGGGTTGAGGTATGCTGGGGAACCAGATGCAGATAGAATAAATGGCCGTATATGTAAAGAACATAACTGGAAGAAGCGAGCATTTTTTGGGATTTGCCGTATTGGAGCACAAATCTCATCCGGCACAACTTGGATGTTATGCATATTGAGAAAAATTTCTTTGATAACATATTTAACACGGTACTAAACATCCCGGGAAAAACCAAAGACACTGCAAAGTCGAGAGAAGAACTTAATCAGTAGTGCAGAAGAGGTGATTTGAGAAGGAATGCTGACGGGACCTATCCTAAAGCTTGTTACACTCTTGACAAAAATCTACGAGAAGTTTTATGTAACTGGATTAGAGGATTAAAATTTCTGATGGTTATGCTTCAAATATCGGTAGGTGTGTGGACATGCATAAGCTCAAGTTGTTTGGCATGAAGAGTCATGACTGTCATGTTTTCATGCAACGGTTATTGCCCATAGCTTTTCGTGAGTTGCTTCCGCAACATGTGTGGAAGGCATTGACAGAGCTCAGCTTGTTCTTTAAGGAGTTATCTACCGCAGTCATTACTTCTGCATCCATGGAAAGGCTTGAGGAGAAAATTCAAATTATTTTATGCAAGCTGGAGCGAATATTTCCTCCAAGTTTTTTTAACTCAATGGAGCATTTGCCGGTTCACTTGCCATACGAAGCACGTATAGCTGGTCCCGTGCAGTATCGCTGGATGTATCCTTTCGAGAGGTAAATACCCAAATCAGTAATACATGTTGACATTTCAAATATTATTTTATTTATGCGAGGAAGTTGGTTTATTTATATTTTTAACTTTACATATAGGTATCTTAAGAAGTTAAAAAATAATGTGCGGAATAAGGCAAGGGTTGAAGGTTCTATATGCAATGCACACTTGGTTGAAGAAGTTTCAGCTTTTGCCTCGCATTACTTTGAGGGTCACGTTCATATGAGGACCCGCAATCTTGGTCGTAACGATGACATATGTGTGGACGAAGGAGAACCTTCTGACGGTAGAATATCAATATTTAAAAGTATTGGCCGTTCATTTGGGAGGCAGAAGTCAAGACAATTAAGCGATGTGGAGTATAATGCAGCACATTATTACATCCTAATGAATTGTAGAGAAGTCGACCCATACATTGAGTAAGTATATGTTCAGTTCATTAATTGCTTAATTAGAACTTCTACTTTAAATTATAAAATACCATACTATTTAATTGCTAACAGAAGTTTTAATTGTTATAATCCTTTAAGGATGTATTGTGATAGACAACGACAGATGGATCCCAGCATCAGTCAAATTGCCATTGGGCAGAAGTTAGAAATTCATGGTTTAATTGACAATATTTTCATTAAATGCCTAGCACAGTGGCCATTGAAGACCGTAACTACCTATACTGGCTATTTTGTTAATGGATACAAATTTTAAATTGAACAACTAGCATCTTCAAGAGGGACGCAGAATTGGGGCGTATGTGTTAAAGGAGAAAGTGCTGGAGCAAATATGCAGGATTATTACGGAAAGTTAGTAGAGGTGGTCGAAGTTGAATATCCCAGTTGGCCTATGAAACGAACTGTATTGTTTCGTTGTGATTGGTTTGATCCGACAATTCCTATCGGTAAAAGGGTTCATAACGACTACAATCTAGTTGAAGTAAACCATCGACGAAGATTGCAGAAATATGACCCATTCATTCTTGCATCCCAAGCTCAGCAAGTGTTTTACTGTGGATATCCAAGTTTGCGCAACGACAAGCGAGATTGGTGGGCTGTTTCTAAAATCGTTCCACGTTCAACAATCATATTAGATGAGAGTTCATCAAGTCAATCAACTGAGTGCCCGCATTTCAAGATGATGAGATGGAAATGCATGCAATTGAGGATGACACAAGGGCTCCTGAAACATCACTTAGAGATCCAAATGGTGATGTCCAAGAAATTGAGGATGCAAACGTTCGGTTTCCTTCCGATGATAATGAAACTGAATCATAGTCCGATACAGCATCGGATGTTGAACCAACATTTCATGAAATAAATGACACTGATTAAAGATATAGGTTCATTCAATTTTGATTTATTTTTATAAGTGTTTAATTTTTGTATGTTTATTAATTATTCATAATTATATTGCATTGCATTAACCTTTAGTATTTACAGTATGACGGACCGAGGTAGATCTACCCCTGAGGACATAGCCCTGCTGCGTCACATCCCACTACCAGGCCTGACGCACGGACTTCCGCCTCTCCAGGCATCGACGCTCATCCTGTATTTTCCTCTACCCGATCGGCGCAGACCTCTGAGAGTTCTTCTATGGTCGATCGCACCGTACTTCGATTGGATGCCGATGGGATGTAAGTATATACTAATTGTAACTATATGTTTATGTTTTTAAGTTAATTACTTATTTTAATTAGTTTTTTTAAAAGCTTTATTGAGCAGCATACTGTATCGAGCCGAATCAGCTCTATATTTCAGAGCCGTGCTGATCCCAGTGGCTACGATTGGCACCATGTATCTGCGGCCACGAGGGAGTTTTATTTTTCAGAGTTTCAGGTAAACTTTTAAATACATTTTATAACTGATATAAAATTTTCTTATCTTTATATATTCTGAAACTAACTGTTTATTTCAATGCAGAAAAAGTTTACGTGGGACCCTACCATCCATGATGCCATTAGGGCAGCATGGAATGCTCTTGCGGCACGCCGATACTCCGACATGCTTTATCGTTGGAGGAGTTTGGGTGACCGTCCAGGGCATGTGCCGAGAGGGTATTTGGGCCAGCTGGCAGCAGGCGTGGCAGTCCGAGGCATGGATCAGGAGGTCCGCATCAGCCAGCACGAACCGCCGATCTGAGAAGGGCGGTCGTGGCACGGGCCTCTCCTGTCACACTGCTGGTTCCATTTCTATTCAGGAGCACAGGCATCGTATGGTAAGAAACCATAAACAATTTAAATACTAATTTAGTCATTAACAAATACTTGCATTTATATTCTTTCTTCTGCTTTTGTAGTCCGAGCAGGAGGGCAGAGATCCTGGTGAGTTTCGTCTATTCAGGGCGACACACACAAGGAAGGACGGTTCCTGGGTCGATACACGATCACGGAGATTGGGGTAAGAAATTAGATTTATATTTTATTTATTTAATTTCTAATATTTTATTTAGCTTTATATATTGATTCATTTGTCATTGATTTTATAACTCAAAGGCACGAGTCGAGGAGCTGCAGTCTCAGGCTTCGCAGGTCGACTCTACTGATGGGGGGCCGCCCATCGAACTCTCACCAGAGGAGAGTCGACGTGTGTTTTTGGAGGCTGTTGGTGCCCAGCCGCGAGACCGTAGGGTCTATGGTTTGGGCACCAGAGCTTCTAGATATTTTTCCCATCAGGGCTCCAGTTCGCGTGGTTCTGGCGATATTCCTCCCGAGCAGATAGACGACATCCGGAGATCTATCAAGGAGGAAGTTCGCGAGGAGGTTCGGGAGGTGCTCTCAGAGATGAGAGAGCAGATGCGTCAGTTGCAGGATTTAGTTCGTCACCTATCGCAGGGTTCCCAGCCTCCGCAGCCTCCACAGCCGCCTGCAGACACATGATGTTTTTTTTTCACTACTTGTATTTTTTTTATTTTTTTGTTTTGTATATGAAAATTTTAAATAATTAATAAAATAAATTTTTATCTATTTTTGAAAATTTTGTAATGGTTGTTTTGGTCAATTACATTGTATTAGCAAGTTTAATTTATATTATTTAATTTTTTAAATAAATAAATTAATTTACTTTAAAAATTAAAAATTAATTTATTTTTTTTAAAAAATAAATTAATTAATTAGCAACGCTATTTTTCATCGCAATTAATTTAAAAAAATAAATAATTATGTTATTTTAATTTTTTTAAAAAAAAATTAACTAGTTAGCGACGCAATTGTGATAATATTTTACGTCGCAAATATTTTTAAAAAATTATTTTTAATGTAGCGACGCATTAGTATGTCGCAATTATTTTTAAAATTTAAAATTAATTTATTTTTTTAAATATAAATTCATTAATTAGCGACGCTATTTTTCATCAATTAATTTAAAAAATTAAAAATATATTTTTTAATTTTTTTAAAAAAATAAATTTATTAATTAGCGACGCAATTGCGACGAGATTGTCCGTCGCAACTATTTTTAAAAAAAATTATTTTTCAATTAGCGACGCATTTAGTATGCGTCGCAATATTGCAACGCATTTAGTTGCGTCGCAATATATTGCGACGCATTAGTGCATCGCAGAGGGTCGCTGTTAAGCGATGCAACTGCGATAAATTGAGGTTGCGACGATCCTTTTAGCGACGCCTTAATTGCGTCGCTAATGCGTCGCTAAACAAGCTATAGCGACGCATTAGCGACGCATTTGGCATCGCTATATTTTAATTTTCTTGTAGTGATTGATTCATCACTCCAAGGGCATGTGCAAGATGGGTGCATGCATGGAAGACTTTATGGTCACCTAACTAGTTTCAAGTAATATTTAAAATTTTGATGTATAAACTCATCTTTATCTTCTCCCTTTATTAAAAAAATAGGAATCCTATTATCCTTTGAGCATTTAATTTTCTTCTTCTTTCTTCTTTCTTTTTCTTTTTTTTTTTGTTTTTGAAAAAAAGAGATTGAAACCTTTGTTTAAGAGAAAAATAAGGAGATTGATATCCCACAAGATTTAAACCTTATTTCTAAATAAGGGTTTTATTAATAAGTATTCCTTAACCATCATACTCGGGCTTCCATAAAGAATAAGAAAAAAAAAATTATGAAGGTTAAGAGGCATTTAATAAAATAAGAAGGGAAGAAAGTAACTTTAAAAGGAAGGTCACTACGCTTCTATGTTGAATGCGAACATCTATATAAAAATATAGCTTTTTTGCATATTTATATATATTATATATAAATATATATAATTATATACCATAAATTAATGTAGTAATCCTAATCCAAATAGGAGACGAGAGACTGCTATCCCTAGAGATAAATATAATAAAAACCGAGACGTAACACGTCATCTGTATAAAAATATAGCTTTTTTTAATATTTATATATTATATATAAATATAAATTAATTATATACCATAAATTAATGCAGTAATTGAGCTCACACGCGGGCATCTCTCCTATAAAAAAAAAGAAAACGCAATCCCTTTAGAACTCGGAAACGAAGGAATCGGCGGCCCCCCTTCCATAAATTCTTCCTTCCCCTCGCAAAAGAAATTCAAACCGCTCTCGCTTGATCTCCTCGGCGACCACGCGGAGCCTGCGATCGCCTGCGATCGGTCTTCACACCGTACGCCGAGATCATGGCGCTTAATCTCCTCGGCAACCACGCGGAGCCTGCGATCGGTCTTCACACCGGTACGCCGAGATCAGGCTTTTTTTTTAATGTACTAATGGTGGATCCCAATTAGTAATTTACTTCCACCTCCCCATCTTTGTTGTTTTATTTTTATCGCAACAAGAGTTTCAAAGGTTGATCGATTGAGATGAAAGGGAGCTCTAGTGCTCTGCTTTCCTTCTTCTTTTTTTTTTTCAAAAAAAAGTTCTCCTTTGCCTTATTTTAAGATTTTTTTTTAAAAAAAAAACGAAGGAGAAAGGGCAAGAAGGGATTCTTGGAGATATTTGTGGCTCTTTTGGTGAAAGAACGGAAGAACTGCACCAAAGTCCATGGGGTCGGTCACGTGGCGAAGCCCGGTGACTTGGCCGGAATGAACCCCCTCGCTTTGCCGGTTTTACCGAAGTGGCCCTGCACTTCTTCTTTTTTTTTTTTCGGTGACCTCTCCCGGCAGTTGATAAGGTTGGTTAATAAAAGGAAAAATCATCTCGAGAGTAGATTTTAAAAGAAATATTTAATAACCAGCCTTTGAAAAATTTTGGTTGTTGATGAACTTGTTCTATAAGCTGGTTATTGTTAATTACTTCTGAATGCGGTTGATCGAATTCTATTTTTTTTGGTTGTAGATAACATTATAATTTAGATTTTATCAAGTAGTCAAGCATATGTGTCCTTTAATTGTTATGCTCTATTGGTTTTATTAATTGACGCAAACTTTGTCGATGGGTTATTTTTTTTGAATCAATCCGTTCTTTTGTTTTGTTGTGTTATCAGTGGTTTTTTAAAGAATGATTGTTTTAGAATCTTGAGAAAGAATTTTATTATTAGTAGCTTTTTTTAAGGAGGGTTCTTTTAAAATCTAAAAAAAAAGGTTAAGGATAGGGTTAGGGTTGATATTTTATAAATAGGGTTAGGGTTAGGTTGAGCCCAAGTTGCACCCATAGATAAATTTAATATAAAACTATTTTTTTAATGTAAACCTATAAATACATCAATGTAAATAAATGGTATGGTATATATAAAAAATTAAAATTAAAAATTATATTAAAAAATAATTAGTTGTAATTAAAGTATACTTTTAAATCAAAAAAAGATGAAAAAATAATTAAATAATTTTAGATTAATATTTGTTATTGTTGCTTGTCTAGATTCTTGCCAAGAGTGCGAGACCCTTAAAGATTGTGTGAAGATCTATATACAAAGGGTTAGAGATCCTTAAAAATAAGAGAACCTAACTTTATAGCCACGAATAGATCCATGGCACCCCCTTAGCGGCTAAGCTTGAGAGGCGACCCTCCCAATATTAATATGAGAAAAAGACATCTTTAAAAATAATTAAAAGGAAAGCTTCTTGGAGCATTTACATTTATAGGAAGGAACAAGCCATAATTGATTCATCACTAAGGGCATGTGCAAGATGGGTGCATGCATAGAAGACTTTATGGTCACGTAAATAGTTTCAAGTAATATTTAAAATTTTGATGTATAAACTCATCTTTATCTTCTCCCTTTATTAAAAAAATAGGAATCCTATTATCTTTCGAGCATTTAATTTTCTTCTTTCTTCTTTCTTTCTTTTTTTATTTTTTTGTTTTTGATAAAAAGAGATTGAAACCTTTGTTTAAGAGAAAAATAAGGAGATTGATATCCCACAAGATTTAAACCTTATTTCTAAATAAGGGTTTTATTAATAAGTATTCCTTAACCAGCATACTCGGGCTTCCACAAAGAAAAAGAAAAAAAAATTATAAAGGTTAAGAGGCATTTAATAAAATAAGAAGGGAAGGTCACTACGCTTCTATGTTGAATGCGAACAAGCTTTTTTTTGCATATTTATATATTATTGTTGCCATTGGGATCTGTCCTCCGATTCGGATGCGATCGGCCTCCTGATCTGGGCGGACCTGCACAGAAGTCCTCACGCGAGAGGCATTGGGGGTGGTCCTCCGTGGAAGACCCTCCGATGCTCAAGTCAGTGGGGGTCGATGATCAACAGAAATGAGGAGAAGGATCTCTCTGAGGAGTCCCTCCAGGGGTGGCCAATCGGGAGCTCTAGGGGAGCACCGACGAACAGTGAAGGGGGCAGAGAGTGAGTGAGTGAGAGTGAGAGTAAGCCAGTGAGCTAGGGGCTGTGAGCCCATACCTGAGAGAATCTGGGAGTGTCATATTTATAGGCAATCACCTGGATCTTGAGCGCCTTCTGGAAGGTTCGAAGGTTGTTAGGATACGGGAACGATTTGAATCAAGCTGTTGTAAGGCCGGTGGGATCCGTATCTTGTTCGTTGAAGGATCGACGGCTGGGAGGGCCCTCTGATGGCTTGAGATCTGATGAGTGCGTAGGTCCTAGGCTGTTACTGTAGTTCCTAGGCCACTCCTCGATATGATCCTTTGTTTGGGATTCCGTTATGCTAGGCCTGGGCTCTCTCGCATCGGGTTCTACAGAGGTGTGCGTCGAGCCATGGATTGCTCGGGGGTTACTCGGAGAAATGGGCTATGGGTAGCTCGGGAGGAACCGAGCTATGAAAGTTCGGGAGAGCCGAGCTATAGATAGCTCGGGGAAGCTAAGCTACGGGAAGCTAGTGGATGCCGAGCTATGGGTAGCTCGGAGAAGCCGAGCTATGGGTAGCTCGGTGGAGCCGAGCTATGGGTAGCTCGGTGGAGCCGAGCTATGGGTAGCTCGGGGAAGCCGAGCTATGGGAGGCTCGGAGAAGCCAAGCTATGGGAGGCTCGGAGAAGCCGAGCTATGGGTAGCTCAGAGAAGCCGAGCTTTAGGAAGCTTATAGAAGCCGAGCTCGGGGGAAGCCAAGCTATGGGAAGCTCGTAGGAGCCGAGCTATAGGTAGCTCGGGGGAGGCCGAGCTATGGGTAGCTCGTAGGAGCCGAGCTATGGGAAGCTCGGGGGAGCCGAGCTATGGGAAGCTCGGGAGAAGCTGAGCTATGGGAAGCTCGTAGAAGAGCCGAACTATGGGTTGCTCGACCCGTTGGATCATATTAGTTAGCTCGTTCTTTATGGCGTAATGGGGGGATGGGGCCGATCCTAGTCCCTTCGCACGGCTATCAATGCAATGGCAATTTTACCCCTCAATACATGCCCCCCATTCCCTAGTTCGAAGCGTAGGTTCGAGCGTAGGGAGTATAGACTTAGGTGGTGCGATCCAAATGGGGGGACGTGTGTTTGACAGCCCACGCAATGATACCCTAATTAATGCGGTGGGGCCATTTTGCCTTCTCGAGGTGGATCCGTCATTCCTTAGGGGCGAAGGCAATAGCTGGGAAGGCGCCACATAGGAGATCTCAATTTTTATGGCACCCGTAGTGGCGGTTCCGGATGTCTTGGTTGGGACGCCTCGTCTTCACCCTGAGGTGGTTTTCCTTGGGAAAAACGGAGTCGAGGCGGCGCCCTCCCTATTTGTAGCGCTCTCTCGCTTTCCCTTAGAGAGCTTCGTCTTTTTGTTCTCACAGCAATCTGTTGCTCAACGTCTCTTGCGATTGAAGACATGGTGAGTCCGAGTGATCAGGCTTCGGAGGTGACCTTAGCGGACCTGGAGCGGATACGCCATCTATACAAGATCCCCCAGGATGTTACCTTGCTACTCCCAACGGCTGAGGATAGGGTAACATCCGGATTGGGAGACGGAGCATTCTATTACGAGGAAAGTTTGAGGGCAGGCCTTAGGTTTCCTCTTCATCCGCTGGTGCGAGAGGTGATGAAGTTCTACAATATATGCTTCACCATGGTGGCCCCCAACAGTTGGCGCAACCTCATCGGGTTCATCTCGTTGTGCAACCATGTTGGAGTGACTGCGAACCTTCCGATTTTCAGGGTATGCTTCAATCTGGTCTCCGGAAAGGCCTCAGAGTGGCCCTACATCGGCCCCCGGAGGTCCTTCAAGATGATCTCCGATAATCTATCGTCGATAAAGGAGTGGAAGTCGCAATTCTTCATCGTCGGGAGGAATATCGGCTCGGATTTCTCCCGGGTATGGGGGCAATACGTAAAGGATCCGAAAGCACACCCAAAGTTAACGGAATCGAAGAAAAGGGATCTAATCGTGTTGCACGGTGGTCGGGCGCTTCCGGCTAGTGTCCTTCTATCGGAGGATGCTCTCTTCGCGGCCAGACTGAGTCCCGTCGATCCTCGCGGTGAGTTTCACTTCATAGCCAACAGCTTAATGTGACTCCATCTTCTATTTTTGTGTGAGCTAACGGGCGAATCACATTGCCCCTGTAGCCGAAAGTCGGCGCTCGTAGACCAAATGAGGGAGGAGCTGGGAAAGCGTCGCAGGAGATCCGGCTCCAGCAGCAAGCATCGGGCTGAGAAGAGGCCCCGCTCCTCTGGCTCCCACCCTAGGGGGATCAAGAGAGACGGTGATGACCGGCACTCCTCGTCGCCGCGGACCGGAGGCATCGAAGTTCCGGCGACGCATGATCTTTCGGCGGCGGAGGAGGGTCTGTCCGGAAGTGAAAGTCGGGATGTCGCAGGGGTTCCAGAGGAGGCTGCTGGAACTGCCTCCCCGCCTATCATCGTTCTGTCCGACGATGGTGTTGGAAGATTATTGAAAAATTATATGACCCAATCCTTTTGATTTGATGATTACTAAAAGTCATTGAGTTCATTAAAAGATATAATGAGTTTATTTAAATGAGCAATAAATTTATTTTGAACAATCAATGAGAATGTTAAAGTTTGACTTTAATCAATTTTGAAAGTAACTTTAAGCTCAATGTTTAAACTTTCAAAAAGAAATTTTATAATTCATGTTTTATTTAATGAGTTTTTGGAATAGTTCTTGAATTAATTCTTAATGTCAATTTTATTGAATTCAAGTCAAAACAATGAATTAAAATGAATCTGGAACGATTTTAATGTCAATCAAAAAAGTTTCTGATTTTTGATACGTTCCGGAGCCGACTCTTGAGTTTCAGAGTCGACTCCACTCAGTGTACAGAAATGTGCATCTGTCTCGAGTCGACCCACAAAATTTGTCGAGTCGACCCCTGATTCTGTCGAGCCGACTCCTGACTGTGCGAGTCGACTCCGCTCAGACACCAGAGGTGTTTTTCTGAGCACTTCGCGAGTCGACCCCAGCTTTTATGAGTCGACTCCCGACTTTCAGGAGTCGACACTTTACTTTTGGTGAGTCGACCCCTAACCTTTATAAACATTTCTATTTTTGGTAAGACGAGCTCGAGCCGACTCGGAAAAAGCATGAGTCGACTCCAGCAAATCTGGGCGAATTTTTACGGATGCAACTCAGCTCCAACGGTAAGTTTTTTGATTAACGGCTATTTTTCTTTGTCTCTAACGGCTATATTTTGCAGAATCTATAAATAGAGGAGCTCTTTTCAAATCAAAAGAGAAATAGAGAGAGATATTTATTTCAAAGAAAAAAAGGAAAAATCGGAAAAACAGAGCTTTGAAAAATCATTCAAAATAGAGTGAAAAAAGAGTGAAATCAAAGGAAGTTCTGCTCAAGCTCTACATCCAAGGAAGCTTCAGAAGAAATCCAAGTGCATCTCAAGTGATTTCCACCACTCAAAGAAAAGAGGAAAAGCCCAAATCAACTCCAAACTCATTCTGTGGAGAATCCATGCTGAGGCCGATTCTACACTTCAAAGGAGTTGAAGAAAAGAAAAAAAGCTCAAAGCCAACCAACTGCAAATCAGGCTTATCTAATCTCTATTCTTACTTTTGTTAATCTGCTCATTAAGGAGCATTGTAACTAATCAAACACATTTATTATTTGTGACTAGTTCAATCTGGGGATTGAACTAGAGGAGGTAGTTGTACCTCATTGTAAGCTTGGGATAGCTTACGTTTGGGTTCGTTGTGAAAAAACAACGAGTTAGCCCTTGGTTGGGTTCGTTGTGAAAAAACAACGAGTTGGGTTTTGTGCTGGTGAGCCCTTGAAAACCAGCTGGGTTCGTTGTGCACCCGAAAAACAACAAGTTTGAGTTGTGAGCTTGTAAAACAACTCGGCTGTAATCTAGGGAGATTATAGTGTGGACCCAAGTGAATCTTGGGAGTGGACGTAGGTGTTGGTTGCACCGAACCACTATAAAATCTTTGTGTTTGCCGTGCTCTATTGTCTCTCTCTCTATCTCTCTTATTACTGCTTTATTTACTTTGCATTTGCCTTCTTTCATCTAAGCTAAATAATTTAAAAAGGCTTAAATTTTTAAGAACCCAATTCACCCCCCCCCCTCTTGGGTTGCCATCTGGGCCAACAATTGGTATCAGAGCAAGTGCTCATTTAGAATTTGATCTCACGATCAAGGGCTAAAGATCCTTATGGCAACACAAAGTGGTTCATGTTTTGCTGAAGGTCATTCTACGAATAGACCTCCTTTATTTAATGGAACCAACTATTCATATTGGAAAGCTAGAATGAGAATATTCATTCAAGCTTCTGACTATGAATTGTGGGGAGTAATAATAAATGGACCTAGTACACCCACACACGTAGTTGATGGCACTATTGTTCCTAAGCCCGAAAGGGATTGGAATGATAATGATAGGAGAATGGCACAACTAAATGCTAAAGCCATTAACATTTTATATTGTTCCTTAGACTCTAATGAATTCAACCGAATCTCAACATGTAATTCCGCAAAAGAAATTTGGGATAGGTTGGAAATAACACATGAAGGAACAAACCAAGTAAAAGAATCAAAAATAAATATTTTGGTTCATAAATATGAATTATTTACCATGGAACAAAATGAAACCATCACATGCATGTTCACTAGATTCACTGATATTGTGAATGGTTTGAAAAGTCTTGGAAAAGTTATACTAACTCTGAGCTTGTTCGCAAAATTCTTAGGTCACTTCCAAGGACTTGGGAAGCCAAGGTGACAGCCATACAAGAAGCCAAAGATCTGAACATCCTACCATTGGAAGAGCTTCTTGGTTCGCTGATGACTCATGAGCTTCAAGTTAAACAACATGTCAATGAGGATGAGTCAAGAAAGAAGAAGACCATCGCCCTCAAAGCTGCGGAAAAGGAAGAAGCAGCAGCGATGATGAAGATGATGATGATGATGAGACAGCCCTCCTTGCAAGGAAATTCAAGAAATTTATGCAAAGAAGGAGGCCCTTCCACAAAAAGAGATTTGGAGCAAAAATGGAAGGAGAAAAAGAAAAGGATAAGAAAAAGGAAAGGACAAAGAGAAAGAGCCCTTAGTATGTTATGAATGTAAAAAGCCAGGGCATTTTAGATATGACTGTCCTTTACTTAAGAAGGCCTACAAGAAAAAGAAAAAGGCCTACATGGCAACTTGGACTGATAGTGAAGAGTCTTCTTCCGAAGAAGAAGAACAAAAAGAAGTTGCAAATGTTTGCTTCATGGCGGACGACAACGAAGAGGTAAGTACCGAAACCCCCGATGATGAATTTACATTTGATGAAATGTTTGAAGCTTTCAATGAATTGATGATTGATTTCAAATTTTGAAAAAGAAACACAAATTTTTGAAAACTGAAAACTTAAATTTAATTAAAGAGAAAAATGAATTAAATCTTGTAGTTAAAGATTTAAAAGATAAAATGGAAACACTTCTTAATGAAAAGAATGATTATAAGATTGATTTGATAAAATCTGAAAATGAAAATCTAATTAAAGAAAAAGAATCAATCTCTAATGAAAATGATTTTCTAAAGAAAGATGTTAAAAAGTATAAAGACATTGTTGAGAAATTTACTCTAAGCTCAACTAAACTAAATATGATTTTAGATAGTCAAAAAGCAGTTTTTGACAAAGCAGGTTTAGGGTATAACACATTAAGAAAACAAAAATCATTGAAAAATATTTTTGTAAAAGCTAACCAAAGTAATATACTTGTTTTAAATGTAATCAAAAAGGACATAAATCTTTGAATGCAAAACATAAGTAATAATGAAAAATTAAATGTTAAAGGAAAGAAAATATGGGTTCCGAAAGGAACAATTTTTATTGCTACTAACCATGAAGGACCCAAGAAAGCTTGGGTACCTAAACATAAAGTTTAAATTATGTTGCAGGAATGTCTTGTAGCCAAAAGATCAAAGAAAAAGTGGTACCTTGATAGTGGCTGCTCAAGACATATGACGGGTGACAAAGATGAATTCATCACCCTAGAAGAAAAGAAAGGTGGAGTTGTTACGTTTGGCGATAACGGTAAAGGTCAAATTATGGGCCTTGGTAAAGTTCGTATAACTCCATCTACATTTATTGATAATGTACTTTATGTTGATGGTTTGAAGCATAATCTAATTAGTATAAGTCAATTATGTGATAAAAACTTTAATGTTTCATTTAAATCTTCTATATGCACTGTAACTAATTCTATTGATGATAGCATTGTATTTACTGGTTATAGACATGGCAATGTTTACTTGGTTGATCTAGAAAAATTATCTTTGAGTGATCATTGCTTAATTGCTGACAATGCTAACATAAATGAAATTAGTTGGTTGTGGCATCGTAGATTAGGTCATGCAAGCACACACCTTATTTCAAAACTAATTAAAATGGATTTAGTTAAAGGATTACCTAAACTAGATTTTGAAAATAACAAAATATGTGATGCATGTCAATTTGGAAAACAAACTAGAAGTTCTTTCAAATCTAAAAACATTGTTTCAACTTCTAGGGCACTAGAGCTACTTCACATGGACCTTTTTGGACCAACTAGAACCACAAGTCTAGGAGGAAAGAAATATGGTCTAGTGATTGTAGATGATTATTCTAGATATACTTGGGTAATGTTTTTAGCTCACAAAGATGAGACTTTCTCGATATTCCTGAAATTCTTCAAGAAAGTCACAAATGAGAAAAACACTACCATAGTATCTCTAAGAAGTGATCATGGAACTGAATTTGAAAATCACTTATTTGAAAGTTTTTGCACTGAAAATGGAATTAATCATAATTTTTCAGCCCCTAGGACTCCACAGCAAAATGGTGTAGTTGAAAGGAAAAATAGGACTCTAGAAGACATGGCCCGTACCATGCTATGCGAAAGTAACCTACCAAAGTACTTTTGGGCGGAAGCTATTAACACAGCATGTTACATCTTAAATAGAGCCCTTAATAAGACCAATCTTAAAGAAAACACCTTATGAATTATGGAATGAAAGAAAACCAAATATAAAATACTTTCATGCATTTGGATGTAAATGTTTTATTCATAATAATGGTAAAAAATTTAGGAAAATTTGATGCTAAATCTGATGAAGGAATATTCTTAGGATATTCAACAACTAGTAAAGCATATAGAGTATTTAACAAGAAAACCTTAGTAGTTGAAGAATCCATTCATATAGTTTTCGATGAGTCTTTAGCATCTAGTTCTGAAAAGCTTGATGATGAGGAAGATACAAACATAATTGAAAAAGATCTTGAAAAACTTAATATTGAAGTATCTTCTGATCATGAGCAAGAAGCTAAAGATGATGATTCACATAAGGACGATGATGTCAATATTGATCATAATGATATAGATCTTCCAAGAGACTGGAGATATGCTCATAGTCATCCCAAGGAATTGATTATAGGTGATCCATCTCAAGGAATAAGAACTAGATCATATATGAGAAATATTAGTAATCATCTTGCATTTGTATCACAAATTGAACCTAAAACTATTGAAGAAGCTGAAAAAGATAATAATTGGATGTTAGCAATGCAAGAAGAATTAAATCAATTTACAAGAAATAATGTATGGACTTTAGTTGAAAGACCTAAAAATCATTCAGTAATAGGATCAAAATGGATTTTTAGAAATAAACTAGATGAAAATGGCATAGTAATTAGAAACAAAGCTAGATTGGTTGCAAAAGGATATAATCAAGAGGAAGGTATTGATTTTGATGAAACCTTTGCACCAGTAGCTAGATTAGAAGCCATTAGGCTATTACTTGCATTTGCATGTCATATGAATTTTAACTTATTTCAAATGGATGTAAAAAGCGCATTTTTAAATGGATTTATAAATGAAGAAGTTTATGTAGAACAACCACCAGGTTTTGAAGATCACGAATTTTCAAATCACGTTTTTAAATTGCACAAAGCTTTATATGGTTTGAAACAAGCACCTAGAGCTTGGTATGATAGGTTAAGTAAATTCTTAATTGAAAATGATTTTACAAGAGGAAATGTTGATAAAACTTGTTTTTGAAAAGAAAAAGTAAAGATTTATTGTAGTACAAATATACGTTGATGACATTATTTTTGGTGCTACTAACGATTCTCTATGTCAAGAATTTGCAAGTTGATGCAGGGAGAATTCGAGATGAGCATGATGGGAGAACTCAACTTCTTCCTTGGACTCCAAATCAAACAAAGCAAAGAGGGAATCTTCATCAACCAAACAAAATACACAAGAGAAATCCTAAAGAAGTTTGGTATGGAATCAATGAAACCCCTCGGAACACCAATGAGTCCTTCATGCAAGCTGGACAAAGATGAAGAAGGTAAGAAGGTTGATCAAAATATTATCGAGGTATAATCGGATCCCTACTTTATTTAACTGCAAGTAGACCAGATATTATGTTTTCTGTATGTTTATGTGCTAGATTTCAATCTGAACCTAAAGAATCACATTTAATTGCTGTTAAAAGAATACTAAGATATGTAAGTGGAACAAAAAATGTAGGTTTATGGTATTCTAGAGACTCCACATTAAATCTAATTGCATATTCGATTCTGATTATGCTGGATGTAAGTTAGATAGAAAAAGCACAAGTGGTGCATGCCATTCTTAGGAAGTAACTTAATCTCATGGTTTAGCAAAAAGCAAAATTCAGTTGCATTATCAACTACTGAAGCTGAATATGTAGCGCTGGAAGTTGCTGTGCGCAAATCCTATGGATTAAGCGACAACTTGAAGACTATGGTATCACACTTGATAAAACACCCATAAGATGTGATAACACAAGTGCAATTAATCTAACAAAAATCCAATTCAACATTCAAGAACAAACACATAGAAATTAGATATCATTTTATAAGAGAACATGTAGCAAATAATGAAATATGTCTTGATTATGTTAACACTGAAGAACAATTAGCTGACATATTTACAAAACCTTTAAGTGAAGAAAGATTCTGTTATCTTAGAGGAGAGTTAGGGATTTGTGATCCTTAGAATGAATTTGAAACCCCTAAGGAAATTTTATCTAAGATTCTTTCAAATCCTTGATCTTTAAGGAAATCTTATCTAGAATTCATATCTAATTGATCCACTCATATCAATGATTATTTATCAATTTTTATGATCAAATTCCGGACACATTTCAGAAATTTCATGTTTTTGCTCTGAAATGGTCTCGGAGCCGACTCGGTGCGTATCGGAGTCGACTCCTGGTTTCGACTGAAACTCTCGGTCGACCCCTCTCGGCGCGAGTCGACTCCATGTCGGGATGGTTTTCTGTGACTGTCCGGAGTCGACCCCTTTTGCGCGAGCCGACTCGAAGTGGTCCCAGGTTGATTTATCTAGGGCAGAGTCGACTCGCCGTTCATTTCATTTCAATCTTTCAAAATACTCTCTCCAAAATCTTCCAAACCTTCCAAACTTCCAAATCCCTGATTAACACTTCCAATCGATCAAATGGCACCCAAAACTAGAGGATCTAGTGCGGCCGGCGTCAAGAGGAAGCGAGCCGTGAGGAAGACGTGAGGCGTCCGGTGCGTGAGCCTTCTCCAAGCTCGGATTCCACTTCTTCTTCTACTCCGAATGCTTCTCCTGCTGCTACTCTTCTCAGGTAGATCGATTAGCGGATAGGATCATTACAACGGGTAGAAAGGTGGATTTTGAATTATTTGAGCTGAGGGATTTTTTGGGAGACAGTTGATTGAGATGGGATGGGAGAAAATTGTTCTCTAGATTGCCCACTATCCCTCTTGTAAAGGAATTTTACAAGAATTTCTAGAGGAGATCATGGTCTTGTTAGCAATGTGAGAGGAAGGACTCTGTGACTGTGAGCTTCTTTCTAGACTGTTGGATTACCCTTGTCTGGCACTCCACCTTTTCTTCTGAAGACCGAGCCCGCTTTCAGATTATTAAACGGGATGTTGTTGGATTTGAAGAGGTTTTTGCTAATCAGCTTTTTAGAATTGAGATTATTCACAATATCTGCAGTAGGATACTCTTTCCCAAGACTGGAAGATTTGACTATGTATCTGAAAGAGATATTTTTGTATGGATGCCATTGTGACGGGCAAGCCTATCAATCTTCCCAGTATGATTCTTTGGTACATAGCAGACTGTGGAGGAAAAAGAAATCAGTCTGCCCTATGGCATGATCTTACAAGATTTTTCGAAGCCAAGGGTTGTGATTTCTGATAGTGAGCCAATGAGGAATTGGACACACTGATTTTATAGCTTGGCCACTATTCATCGGATGGGTTTTATCAAGAAAATGGAAAATGGGAGAGGAAAGGATGACAGAAGATAGAGCTACAGATGCTGAGGCTGCAGGACCATCTGTTAGACATCCTTCACCTGCACCTCCGAGCCCTTTGTTCTGCCCTGCTCCAGCCCCGCTCCATTTTTGATCAAGCTTCATCTCTTCTGCTTTCTCAGATCACAGTTAATGCAACTCAAAGCTTTTGATGATCAATCTGAAAATTAAATCTGAATTTGAGAATAAGTTTATGAATTTGAAGGAGACTCTTTATTCTTGGATGATCGTATCACTAAGATTGAGTCTACTCTCAGCTCTTCTTCGGATCCTTAAGTGGTGATCTCAAAAATATTTTGAAGAACTTAAGGATATATGCGGAGATGGAGAGACCTATGCAAAGTGCAACGCGGAGCTTCAAGACAAGATTTTGACTGCTTGCACCTTTGTTGATGAGAGGCTCAAGATTATGTAAAAATTCAATCTGAAGGAATGAAAACATAGTAGATCATTTAACTAGGATTGTAAGAACTCATTTTGATTATTAGATTTTCAATCCTTGTATGTACTGAAGTTTTTGTTATGCTTTCATTTTGAATCAATGTATTAAACATTTGATGTATTAGACTTTTGATGAAATGAATTCTCTATTTGATTACTCAATGTATTTCAATGAATCAAATGATTGAATGAATGTTTATGCTTCTCTACCTTTTTGTTGATAACAAAAAAGGGGGAGAGTTTTATAGTTTTATGATTGTCATTTGAGAAAATCAAATAATCAATGAGATAAACAATGGGATATTTATTTAAGTTTCATAGGGGGAGCTACCTCATTCAGGGGGAGCCTAAGCCTAACTATGAAAACAAAATAAATTCACTAATCAATCATGCATAAACTCAATGTTTTTGTCATCATCAAAAAGGGGGAGATTGTTGGAAGATTATTGAAAAATTATATGCCCCAATCCTTTTGATTTTGATGATTACCAAAAGCCATGAGTTATTAAAAGATGTAATGAGTTTATTTAAATGAGCAAAAATTTATTTTGAACAATCAATGAGAATGTTAAAGTTTGACTTTAATCAATTTTGAAAGTAACTTTAAGCTCAATGTTTAAACTTTCAAAAAGAAATTTTATAATTCATGTTTTATTCAATGAGTTTTTGGAATAGTTCTTGAATTAATTCTTAATGTCAATTTTATTGAATTCAAGTCAAAACAATGAATTAAAATGAATCTGGAACGATTTTAAAGTCAATCAGAAAAGTTTCTGATTTTTGATACGTTCCGGAGCCGACTCTTGAGTTTCAGAGTCGACTCCACTCAGTGTACAGAAATGTGCATCTGTCTCGAGTCGACCCACGAAATTTCGAGTCGACCCCTGATTCTGTCGAGCCGACTCCTGACTGTGCGAGTCGACTCCGCTCAGACACCAGAAGGTGTTTTTCTGAGCACTTCGCGAGTCGACCCCAACTTTCATGAGTCGACTCCCGACTTTCAGGAGTCGACACTTTACTTTTGGTGAGTCGACCCCTAACTTTTAAACATTTCTATTTTTGGTAAGACGAGCTCGAGCCGACTCGGGAAAAGCATGAGTCGACTCCAGCAAATCTGGGCGAATTTTTACGATGCCAACTCAGCTCCAACGGTAAGATTTTTAATTAACGGCTATTTTTCTTTGTCTCTAACGGATATATTTTTGCAGAATCTATAAATAGAGGAGCTCTTTTCAAATCAAAAGAGAAATAGAGAGAGAATCAAAGAAAAAGAAAAAAAAGGAAAAACAGAGCTTCATTTGAAAAAATCATTCAAAATAGAGTGAAAGAAAAGAGTGTGAAATCAAAGGAAGTTCTGTGCTCAAGCTCACAATCCAAGGAAGTTCAGAAGAAAATCCAAGAGCATTCAAGGATTTCCAACATCAAAGAAAAGAGGAAAAGCTTCAAATCAACTCCAAGTGAAGAATCTGCTGAGGCCTGATTCTACACTTCAAAGGAGTTGAAGAAAGAAGAAAAGCTCAAAGCCAACCAACTGCAAATCAGGCTTTTCTAAACTCTATTCTTATTTTGTTATCTGCTCATTAAGGAGCTTGTAACTAAAAACAATTTCTATTATTGTGCTAGTTCAATCTGGGGATTGAACTAGTGGAGGTAGTTTACCTCAAGCTTGGTTTGCTTGTGGCTGGTGAGCCCTTGGCGTTGTGAAGCTGGTAAAAACCGCTGGGTTCGTTGTGACCCGGAAAAACAACAAGTTTGAGTTGTGAGCTTGTAAAACAACTCGGCTGTAATCTAGGGAGATTATAGTGTGGACCCAAGTGAATCTTGGGAGTGGACGTAGGTGTTGGTTGCACCGAACCACTATAAAATCTTTGTGTTTGCCGTGCTCTATTGTCTCTTCTCTATCTCTCTTTATTCACTGCATTTATTTACTTTGCATTTGCCTTTCATCTAAGCTAAATAATTTAAAAAGGCTTAAATTTTTAAGAACCCAATTCACCCCCCCCCCTCTTGGGTTGTCATCTGGGCCAACAGATGGCGAGGGAGAGATGCTAGTAAAATTGGGTGCCCCTGTAGGTGGGGCGGTTCGGTCTCCCTCATTGGAAGCCAGTGGCTCAGAGACGTTACAGGCGGAGGTGAGAGCGACCTTTGCTTCCACCGATGCAGGGGGAGTGGTTACGGCTGCTGAGGTTCGGCCTGGGCCACTGGTAGGAGAGCCAGCAGGTGACGAGGAGATGGCCAAACCTGCCAAACCAGTGATAGAAACTCGCGGGGGGCTTTCTAGTGAAGGGCCTTCCGCCGAGGCACAGGAGGCTCCGAGGGGAGCCGAAGTTCCTGAAGAGTCTGTTGTGGGTAGGAGGATTTCCGAGGAGGTAGAAGCAGAAGAGAAGGAAGAAGGAGAAGGAGGGGAAGAAGGAGGAGGAGGGGAGCCGTCGAGCGAAGGGGATGTTCGGGCCGGGGCTCCCCTCGCTGGAGTCGAAGTGCCTGAGGCTTCTCAAACGAGGGCTCTGGTGGTGGAAGCCGGCCTACCGAGGGGCTCATGGGTCGCGGGTGCCCAGGTTGGCTCCCTGAGCGCAGACTTTCACTCACGCGACCCGGAGGTGAGTGCCAAGTTCTCCGCTCAGATGCGGTCAGCGTTCCAGGGGGGAGAGAGTTCCTCGATGGAAGGGAGTTATCCAGAGGACCTTGTTGAGATGGCCTTTAGATTCACCGGGGCACCGGATAAGGCTTTTCTTCTCCCCGAGATTGACGATCTTGCTCTCATGAGGATCGCTACAGATTACGCATCTCGGGTAAGTAGTCGCACTGATGTAGGGTCTTTAGTCAGCTAGTTCGACTATATTCTTTATGTATGCAATCTTCTTTTTTGCAGAACGCCCTGATCATGAGGGTGCTGAAATGGTGCTTGCATCTGTCTGTTGGGGCTTGGGCTCGGGCCCGCGAGGAGGTCGATCACCTCAAGGAGAGGGTAGATTCTTCAGATAAACTTTCCCAAGCCCTAGTGGTCCTTCAGAGGGAGCTCTAGGAGGCTCGCAGGATTCTGGCAGTTGAGAGGGAGAGAGCCTCTCAACTCGCTACACAGGTTAGCGAGCTCCAAGGCTTTTGCGAGCAATTCGAGAAGGCTAGTCTGGAGTTTTCTCAGGCCAAGGCGGAGCACGAGGGCAAGGTCAAATCCATGCAACAGTTTTTTGATAAAAGGTTGGACCAGTTGAAAGCCAGCCATGCCGAGGATAAAGGCAACTGGAGCAAAAAACTCGAGGAGGAAGAGCATAGGTGTCGGCGGCAGCAGGACCACCTCAGCTGCCTGAATAAAGAGCTCGCCGACACAAAGGATCGGCTAAAGTGGTCAGATGAACGAGCTGCCCGACTTTCTGACGAGCTCGACTATGCCCGTCAAGAAATTGGAGATACCCAGTCTCGGGTGGATGAGCTAAAAGAGAGCCTTCGCCAGAACCAATCGGCTAGGTCTAGGGCTCTCAATAGGGTCCAAGTGCTGGAGAGAGAGCTAGCCCGGCGGGAGGAGCAGGTTGGGCGCTATTTTTTACCCATTTTGGTCTTTCGACTTTCGCTTTACTTTGCTTTTTATCTGCAGTTGAATAGGGTGAACCAGGAGTTTCAGGGGTGGTTAGAGGCATTCGGAGAGGAGGCGGCCTCGAGGCACCGAAGGATCTCTGAATTGGAGAAACAATTAGCCGAGGCAAACGCGTGGGTCTCTTCAGCGGTGGAGGAGTACAAGAACTCTACTGAGTTTGCCTATGAACGTAGGGCGGCCTGCGCCGATGCATTCCAGCTTGGCGAAGAGGAGGTGCGGGCTAAGATCGCCCAGACTTATCCTGACCTGGACCTGTCTTGTTTGGAGGCTGAGTATTATGAGGCACGCACCCCGAGGGTTGAGGAAGATGAATATGAAGAAATTTCTGATGTCGATCTCGAAGCTGTTCTGGGAGTTGACGTTGCCGCCGAGGTACCTCGGCGAGACACCATCAAGAAGGGGGGTCCAAGTGACGCCCCCGCTGGTGCTGCTGCAGGAGATGTTGGGCCTAATGCCAAGTCTTGACCCTTTGGGGGGCTATATGTATTTTTTCTCTATTTCGTTTTGTAGTTTGACTGGAAATCAATAGACGGATCAACCGTTTCTCATTTGTTTGTCTTTCTTGGATGGTTTCCTATCTCGAATTTTGAAAGAACATCCTAGTCAAGGCTAAGGCATAGAGATAGCCCCGATGAAAGAGTCGAGCGACAACATAGCCTGGTACAAAGGGAGGTTGAGAGACGATTCAATTCGGCTTAGGCCGAATGACACAGTGGTTCGACTAGATCCGAAGAATGAAATAGCTCGGCTAGGGCCGAGGGACGGTGTAGCTCGGCTAGGGCCGAGGGATGGAGTAGCTCGGCTAGGGCTGAGGGAATCTACCTTACCAGTGGCCAGACTATGGTCATGCCTTCGACGAAAAGAGGGGGGTTTGTTGAACCTTCGCTGTCACCCCTTTATTCTTTCTGGTAAAGAGTGGGTTTGGCCTTTGCATCTATTTATTACCCCTGTCAGCGTTTTGTCCTTTCTAAGGTAGGTCGATTTTTGTTTCACCGAAGCAGGTAGTACGGCTCTACGGCCAGCAAAAGGTTGCCCAGCACTTTCCAACAAACCAGTGCTATGTTGGTCTTTACCGATGCGGACTGCTTTGGCGTGTGGTGTAAGTGCTTATTTGCCATTGAAGGATGTCGTTTTTGTAGGGCGATCCCTCGGATCTGCCAGTATCTGCAAGATCGGCGAATGATTTTCTATATTTAAAGCTCATGATCCGGGATCAGAGACAATCTTTTGGTATGCGTCATGGCTCAAGAGATGCGCTTGGCACGCATCGTGGGGTACTGTTTTTACTTCAGGAGGCCATGTGGTGGCGCGGGTTTGGCATTTCGAATCTTAGGGCTTTCTGTTCTCGCAGCTGTTCCCGGTTCGTCTCCACCTATAAAAAAGGGGAAGAGGGCCATGTTGGGACATCCCAAAGTTTTCTTTTCTGCAAACCATGGAGGTGCACACAATGCCTGTTTCGTTGAGGCTTAGAGTGGGAGGACCGAGCTTTTCTCCTGCAAGTTGTTGTCATCCACCGGACAGTTGGGGTGACGAAGGAGCCGTCGGGGGGTGGATTGCTCTCAAGAAAGGAGCTCCGGAGATCGTATGGAGAGCGCACAAGAGGTCCAAAGAGATCGCATGGAGAGCGCATATATACGCTTCCGATGTGACCTTTGCGGTTCACCTTCGGGGACGTACGGTAGGAAGTGTACGCAGGCTCCCTATGGCTCGCGTGAATTTCTCCTCCTCCCTTGGCCTGGATTCCTGGGCTCGTCCGCCTGGGGAATCTTTTGCCATGTAAGGAGGGGGTGATGGTGTGTCGCTCGCTGGTACATTGCCTTTCGACTTGGGCAATGGCTAGCTGTACACACTAGATTTGGGAGAGTGCCCTGGTATTAAGGTCCGCGAGCTTCCTTCCTACTCGTCGGAGGGCCCTTCAGTTGGGTGGTTTGGGGTAAGAACCTGTCCACCCTTTCTGATTTCTCTGATATCTCGGTTGGGATGCCGAGATATCATTATTAACCGAAGCTGGTCGCAACGGTTGGGCCATGTCGCCTGCCCATTATCGGTTCGGGCTGACTAGTTCGTGTTTGCCTGATTTGTTGGACCGGATGCCGAAGCATCATAGTTGCCCGAAGCTACTTTGGAGCAGTTTACCCGAGTTATGTACCCATTTTTATTTCATGCATTTCAATGCGCCTGTAGGCGGTTGTAATTGGTTTCGATGGTAATGAAATAAAGAAAGCATTGTTCTTTCTCTTAGTTTATGTTTCTTTTGTGCCGACAGTCGTTGTTGGCAATGAAACGAGCGCGGGATATCATTCATTCTTGGTCGAGGATCCCGCGCTATCCAACCTAGTCGGGGCTCATAAGCTGGCCGAATTCAGACGGAATCCTGGAGATTGTTCGGCAGTGGAACATATTCCTTAACTTTGGCCAAAACTCAGAGATTTATTACTCGGCCCTACCAGGGTTTGGAGATTTATGGCTCAACCCTGCCAAGATTCGGAGATTTATGGCTCGGGCCTGCCGAGGTTCGGTGACTTATGGCTCGGGCCTACCGAGGTTTGGTGACTAGTTATTCGGCCCAGCCGAGGTTCGGAGAATAGTTGCTCGGCCCAGCCGAGGTTCGGAGATTTATGGTTTGGCCCTACTAAGGTTTGAAGATTTATGGCTCGGTGGGATGACTTGGTCGCCACCGAGACTCATGATATTTGGTTCCTGTGAGATTTGGCGCGGAACGCCAAAGCGGAATGGGCGGCGCATGGGTATGCTTGACATTTATGATTTGGCTACTTCTGAGGGAAGCGAGTCATCATCGGCCACTGACGCTCTTTTTCTTCTCGCGCCTTCCAATGGGTGGCCGATTTAAGGCAATTTGGAGGAGTCTCGAGGGCATTTACTCTGCAAGGGCCCGGCAGATCGGGAGGAACCCAGTTTCTAGAGACGGAGGGGGGTTCCCGATTAATTCGTTGACATTTACCGATTTCCCTCGGGAAGGAGCACGACCCCTCGCATCCTGTGGGAACTTGTCAAAGCGGCGACACGCGGCCGATTCTCATGGGTCGGTATTTATGGCCCGACTGATCGAGATGCTCGCCTAAGGGGTATAAATACGGATGACATGGGTGCCAGCGTTCACCATTCCTTTGGCTAGCCTCTCAATAGCTCTCGACATGGCTTCTCGGGGTGGAGAGCAATCATCCAATGGATTAGGTGTAGCGAACAACGGTCGTGGGGGCTCCGAGGGAGCCATTCCACCGTCGTGGTTGACGGCATGGCCTTGGCGTCATCCTTCGCAAGCCACAAGCAGCTTGAGAAGACGGTGGAGGAGTACCTCGCCATCTCTATGAGGGAGACCGAGGCCCTTCGCCGGGTCATACGCCGGCAGGAGGGGGAGATTGTGTCCCTCCACCAGCGAGTCGCCGATCTGTCCCGGCGTGTGGAAGACCCGGCAGCTCCCTAGGGGAGACGTTAGGCCTCTGCGAAGGCCATTTTTCTTTCTTTCAGTACTTTTTTCTTTCCTTCTGTACTTTTATTTTATAGTTAATAAAGAAAAAGGTCTTTTTTGGCAATTTATTATTCTTTGATGAAATCATCGTTTAGCTCATAAAAGAGGTAAAACCGCTCGCTTCTGTTTGAACTGATGGGGGGACCTAGTTGGTCCCGTGGGCTTATGCGCTAAGTCATGGTCTCATTTGCGGAGCGAGACAGGCGCTTGGGCAGTAAGATACAGGGATATCATCCGGGGATTTAGCAGTAGGGGGGATTCTCCAATTTTGTCTGGGGTCCGTGGGCGGCCGTGTAGGGCATGCCGAGGCCTTTAGGGATTTGCTAAAGGCGCAGACTTTGTGTCTGTTGGTGGTTTTGCATGGTGCACATTTTTCGAACTGGCCAAAGTTCTGGGGACTATTCGGAAGTCCTTCGGCTTTAATCGAGGTTCGCATGCTTTCGGTTTTTGCCGGGGCTTTACGTACTCCGGTTTTAACCGGGGCTTTAGAATTCATTGAGTAAGTATATGTTCTGTTCATTAATTGCTTAATTAGAACTTCTACTTTAAATTATAAAATACCATACTATTTAATTGCTAATAGAAGTTTTAATTGTTATAATCCTTTTAGGATGTATTGTGATAAACAACGATAGATGGATCCCAGCATAAGTCAAATTGCCATTGGGCAGAAGTTAGAAATGGAGTTCGCTTATTGGTTTTATGAATTTGTGAGTACTATTACTCAATCAATTACAATAATGGCTTTTTTTTTGAATTTATTGTTAATACATTATTAATTTATAGGTAAACGGTGTTCACAACCAACAATATTTTCATTAAATGCCTAGCACAGTGGCCATTGAAGACCGTAACTGGCTATTTTGTTAATGGATACAAATTTCAAATTGAAGAACTAGCATCTTCAAGAGGGACGCAGAATTGGGGCGTATGTGTTAAAGGAGAAAGTGCTAGAGCAAATATGCAGGATTATTATGGAAAGTTAGTAGAGGTGGTCGAAGTTGAATATCCCAGTTGGCCTATGAAACGAACTGTATTGTTTCGTTGTGATTGGTTTGATCCGATAATTCCTGTCGGTAAAAGGGTTCATAACGACTATAATCTAGTTGAAGTAAACCATCGACGAAGATTGCAGAAATATGACACCTTTATTCTTGCATCCCAAGCTCAGCAGTATTTTACTGCGGATATCCAAGTTTGCGCAATGACAAGTGAGATTGGTGGGCTGTTTCTAAAATTGTTCCACGTTCAACAATCATATTAGATGAGAGTTCATCAAGTCAATCAACTGAGTGCCCCGCATTACAAGATGATGAGATGGAAATGCATGCAATTGAGGATGACACAAGGGCTCCTGAAACATCACTTAGAGATCCAAATGGTGATGTCCAAGAAATTAAGGATGCAAACGTTTGGTTTCCTTCCGATGATAATGAAACTGAATCATAGTCCGATACAGCATCGGATGTTGAACCAACATTTCACAAAATAAATGACACTGATTAAAGATATAGGTTCATTCAATTTCGATTTATTTTATAAGTGTTTAATTTTTGTATGTTTATTAATTATTCATAATTATATTGCATTGCATTAATCTTTAGTATTTACAGTATGACGGACCGAGGTAGATCTACCCCTGACGGACATAGCCCTGCTGCGTCACATCCCACTACCAGGCCTGACGCACGGACTTCCGCCTCTCCAGGCGTCGACGCTCATCCTGTATTTTCCTCTACCCGATCGGCGCAGACCTCTGAGAGTTCTTCTATGGTCGATCGCACCGTACTTCGATTGGATGCCGATGGGATGTAAGTATATACTAATTGTAACTATATGTTTATGTTTTTAAGTTAATTACTTATTTTAATTAGTTTTTTTAACAGCTTTATTGAGCAGCATACTGTATCGAGCTGAATCAGCTCTATATTTCAGAGCCGTGCTGATCCCAGTGGCTACGATTGGCACCATGTATCTGCGGCCACGAGGAGTTTTATTTTTCAGAGTTTCAGTAAACTGTTTAAATACATTTTATAACTGATATAAAATTTTCTTATCTTTATATTCTGAAACTAACTGTTTATTTCAATGCAGAAAAAGTTTACGTGGGACCCTACCATCCATGATGCCATTAGGGCAGCATGGAATGCTCTTGCGGCACGCGATACTCCGACATGCTTTATCATTGGAGGAGTTCGGGTGATCGTCCAGGGCATGTGCCGGAGGGTATTTGGGCCAGCTGGCAGTAGGCGTGGCAGTCCGAGGCATGGATCAGGAGGTCCGCATCAGCCAGCATAAACCGCCGATCTGAGAAGGGCGTCGTGGCACGGGCCTCTCCTGTCACACTGCTGGTTCCATTTCTATTCAGGAGCACAGGCATCGTATGGTAAGAAACCATAAACAATTTAAATACTAATTTAGTCATTAACAAATACTTGCATTTATATTCTTTCTTCTGCTTTTGTAGTCGAGCAGGAGGGCAGAGATCCTGGTGAGTTTCGTCTATTCAGGGCGACACATACAAGGAAGGACGGTTCCTGGGTCGATACACGATCACGGGAGATTGGGGTAAGAAATTAGATTTATATTTTATTTATTTAATTTCTAATATTTTATTTAGCTTTATATATTCATTCATTTGTCATTGATTTTATAACTCAAAGGCACGAGTCGAGGAGCTGCAGTCTCAGGCTTCGCAGGTCGACTCTACTGATGGGGGGCCGCCCATCGAACTCTCACCAGAGGAGAGTCGACGTGTGTTTTTGGAGGCTGTTGGTGCCCAGCCGCGAGACCGTAGGGTCTATGGTTTGGGCACCAGAGCTTCCAGATATTTTTTCCATCAGGGCTCCAGTTCGCGTGGTTCTGGCGATATTCCTCCGAGCAGATAGACGACATCCGGAGATCTATCAAGGAGGAAGTTCACGAGGAGGTTCGGAGGTGCTCTCAGAGATGAGAGAGCAGCAGATGCGTCAGTTGCAGGATTTAGTTCGTCACCTATCGCAGGGTTCATCCCAGCCTCCGCAGCCTCCACAGCCGCCTGCAGACACATGATGTTTTTTTTTCACTACTTGATGTATTTTTTTTATTTTTTTGTTTTGTATATGAAAATTTTAAATAATTAATAAAATAAATTTTTATCTATTTTTGAAAATTTTGTAATGGTTGTTTTGGTCAATTACATTGTATTAGCAAGTTTAATTTATATTTAATTTTTTTAAATAAATTAATTTACTTTAAAAATTAAAAATTAATTTTTAATTTTTTTTTTAAAAAAAAAATTAATTAATTAGCAACACTATTTTTCATCGTAATTAATTTAAAAAAATAAATAATTATGTTATTTTAATTTTTTTAAAAAATAAATTAACTAGTTAGCGACGCAATTGTGACAATATTTTACGTTGCAAATATTTTAAAAAAATTATTTTTAATGTAGTGACGCATTAGTATGCATCGCATTTATTTTTAAAATTTAAAAATTATTTATTTTATTTTTTTAAATATAAATTATTTAATTAGCGATGCTATTTTTATCGTAATTAATTTAAAAAATTTAAAAATATATTTTTGATTTTTTTTAAAAAAAATAAATTTATTAATTAGCGATGCAATTGCGACGAGATTGTTCGTTGCAACTATTTTTTAAAAAAATTATTTTTCAATTAACGATGCATTTAGTATGCGTTGCAATATTGCAACGCATTTAGTTGCGTTGCAATATATTGCGACACATTAGTGCATCGCAGAGGGTCGCTGTTAAGCGACGCAACTGCGATAAATTGAGGTTGTGATGATCCCTTTTAGCGATGCCTTAATTGGATCGCTAATGCGTCGCTAAACAAGCTATAGCGATGCATTAACGACGCATTTGGGCATCGCTATATTTTAATTTTCTTGTAGTGATTGATTCATCACTCCAAGGGCATGTGCAAGATGGGTGCATGCATGGAAGACTTTATGGTCACATAACTAGTTTCAAGTAATATTTAAAATTTTGATGTATAAACTCATCTTTATCTTCTCCCTTTATTAAAAAAAATAGGAATCCTATTATCCTTCGAGCATTTAATTTTCTTCTTTCTTCTTTTTTTTTTGTGTTTTTGAAAAAAAAGAGATTGAAACCTTTGTTTAAGAGAAAAATAAGGAGATTGATATCCCACAAGATTTAAACCTTATTTCTAAATAAGGGTTTTATTAATAAGTATTCCTTAACCATCATACTCGGGCTTCCACAAAGAATAAAAAAAAAAAAATTTATGAAGGTTAAGAGGCATTTAATAAAATAAGAAGGGAAGAAAGTAACTTTAAAAGGAAGGTCACTACGCTTCTATATTGAATGCGGACATCTATATAAAAATATAGCTTTTTTACATATTTATATATTATTATATATAAATATATATTAATTATATACATAAATTAATGTAGTAATCCTAATCCAAACAGGAGACTGAGAGACTGCTATCCCTAGAGATAAATATAATAAAAGAACCGACACTTCAATGTAACACGTCATATGTATAAAAATATAGCTTTTTTAATATTTATATTATTATATATAAATATAAATTAATTATATACCATAAATTAATGCAGTAATTGAGCTCACACGCGGGCATCTCTCCTATAAAAAAAAGAAAACGCAATCCCTTTAGAACTCGGAAACGAAGGAATCGGCGGCCCCCCTTCCATAAATTCTTCCTTCCCCTCGCAAAAGAAATTCAAACCGCTCTCGCTTGATCTCCTCGGCGACCATGCGGAGCCTGCGATCGGTCTTCACACCCGTACGCCGAGATCATGGCGCTTAATCTCCTTGGCAACCACGCGGAGCCTGCGATCGGTCTTCACACCGGTACGCCAGAGATCAGGCTTTTTTTTTAATGTACTAATGGTGGATCCCAATTAGTAATTTACTTCCACGTCCCCATCTTTGTTGTTTTATTTTTATCGCAACAAGAGTTTCAAAGGTTGATCGATTGAGATGAAAGGGAGCTCTAGTGCTCTGCTTTCCTTTTTTTCTTTTCTTTTTTTCCAAAAAAAGTTCTCCTTTGCCTTATTTTAAGATTTTTTTTAAAAAAAAAACGAAGGAGAAAGGGCAAGAAGGGATTCTTTTGGTGAAAGAATGGAAGAACTGCACCAAAGTCCATGGGGTCGGTCGCGTGGCGAAGCCCGGTGACTTGGCCGGAATGAACCCCCTCGCTTTGCCGGTTTTACCGAAGTGGCCCTGCACTTAATTTTTTTTTTTTTTCGGTGACCTCTCCCGGCAGTTGATAAGGTTGGTTAATAAAAGAAAAATCATCTCGAGAGTAGATTTTAAAAGAAATATTTAATAACCAGCCTTTGAAAAATTTTGGTTGTTGATGAACTTGTTCTATAAGCTGGTTATATTGTTAATTACTTCTGAATGCGGTTGATCGAATTCTATTTTTTTTGGTTGTAGATAACATTATAATTTATATTTTATCAAGTAGTCAAGCATCTATGTCCTTTAATTGTTATGCTCCATTGGTTTTATTAATTGACGCAAACTTTGTCGATGGGTTTTTGGTTTTTTTAAGAAGGATTGTTTTAGAATCTTGAGAAAGAATTTTATTATTAGTAACTTTTTTTAATGAGGGTTCTTTTAAAATCTAAAAAAAAAAGGGTTAGGGTTAGGGTTAGGGTTGATATTTTATAAATAGGGTTAGGGTTAGGGTTGAGGAAAATCCGAGTTTCATGAGCCCGAGTTGCACCCCTAGATAAATGTAATATAAATCTATTTTCTTAATGTAAACCTATAAATACATCAATGTAAATAAATGGTATGGTATATATATAAAAAATTATAAATTATAAATTATATTAAAAAATAATTAGTTGTAATTAAAGTATATTTTAATCAAATCAGATGAAAAAATAATTAAATAATTTTAGATTAATAATTTGTTATTGTTGCTTGTCTAGATTCTTGCCAAGAGTGCGAGACCCTTAAAGATTGTGTGAAGATCTACATACAAAGGGTTAGAGATCCTAAAAATAAGAGAACCTAACTTTATAGCCACGAATAGATCCATGGCACCCCCTTAGCGGCTAAGCTTAAGAGGTGACCCTCCCAATATTAATATGAGAAAAGATATCTTTAAAAATAATTAAAAGGAAAGCTTCTTGGAGCATTTACATTTATAGGAAGGAACAAGCCATAATTGATTCATCACTAAGGGCATGTGCAAGATGGGTGCATGCATAGAAGACTTTATGGTCACGTAAATAGTTTCAAGTAATATTTAAAATTTTGATGTATAAACTCATCTTTATCTTCTCCCTTTATTAAAAAAATAGGAATCCTATTATCCTTCGAGCATTTAATTTTCTTCTTTCTTCTTTCTTTCTTTTTTTTTTTTTTTTGTTTTTGATAAAAAGAGATTGAAACCTTTGTTTAAGAGAAAAATAAGGAGGTTGATATCCCACAAGATTTAAACCTTATTTCTAAATAAGGGTTTTATTAATAAGTATTCCTTAACCAGCATACTTGGGCTTCCACAAAGAATAAGAAAAAAAAATTTATAAAGGTTAAGAGGCATTTAATAAAATAAGAAGGGAAGGTCACTACGCTTCTATGTTGAATGCGAACAAGCTTTTTTTTCCATATTTATATATTATTTTTGCCGTCGGGATCTGTCCTCCAACTCGGGTGCGATCGGCCTCCTGATCTGGGCTTTCTCCTAGGCGGACCTGCACAGAAGTCCTCACGCGAGAGGCGTTGGGGGTGGCCCTCCGCGGAAGACCCTCCGACGCTCAAGTCAAAAGATCGCGATCAACAGAAAATGGGGAGGATCTCTCTGGGGAGTCCTTCTAGGGGTGGACAATCGGGAGCTCCAGGGGAGCACCGACGAGCAGTGAGGGGGAGAGAGTGAGTGAGCGAGAGTGAGAGTGCCAGTGAGCCGGGGCTGTCGATGCATACCTAAGAGAATCTGGGAATGTCATATTTATAGGCAATCACCTGGATCTTGAGCGCCTTCTGGAAGGTTCGAAGGTTGTTGGGACGATTCGAATTAAGTTGTTACGAAGCCGGTGGGATCCGTATCTTGTTCGTTAAAAGATTGATGGCTGGGAGGGCCACTGATGGCCTGAGATCTGATGAGTGCGTTAGGCTGTTATTCTAGATCCTAGACCACTCCTCAATATAATCCTTTGTTTGGGATTCTGTTACGCTAGGCCTGGGCTCTCCGCGTCGGGTTCCATGGAGGTGTGCGTCGAGCCATGGATTGCTCGGGGACTCGAACTATGGGTAGCTCGGGGGAACCGAGCTATGAAAGTTCGGGAAGCTATAGATAGCTCGGGGAAGCCGAGCTTAGTGGAAGCCGAGCTATGGGTAGCTCGGAGAAGCCGAGCTAGGGGAAGCTCGTGGAAGCCGAGCTATGGTAGCTCGGGGGAGCCGAGCTATAGGTAAGCTCGGGAGAAGCCGAGCTATGGGAAGCTCGGGAAGCCGAGCTATGGGTAGCTCGGAGAAGCCGAGCTATGGGAAGCTCGGGAAGCCGAGCTATGGTAGCTCGGAGAAGCCGAGCTATGGAGCTCGGGGGAGCCAAACTATGGGAAGCTCGTAGAAGCTCGGAAAGCTCGTAGGAGCCGAGCTATAGAAGCTCGGGGGAGGCCGAGCTATGGGAAGCTTGTAGGAGCCGAGCTATGGGAAGCTCGGGGGAGCCAGCTCGTAGAAGCTGAGCTATGGGAAGCTCGGGGGAGCCGAGCTACGGGAAGCTCGGGGAAGCCGAGCTATGGCTCTGTAGAACCGAACCATAAGTTGCTCGGCCCGCGGACCACATTAGTTTGGTCGTCCTTCATAGGCGTAACGTAGCGGGGGGGGGATGGGGCTGATCTTAGCCCCTTCGCATGGTTATCAATGCAATGGCGATTTCACCCCTCAACACATGCCCCCACTCCCTAGTTTGAAGCGTAGGTTCGGCGTAGGGAGTATAGACTTGGGTGGCATGATCTGAACAAGGGGACATCTAGTTGACAGCCCACGCAATGATGCCCTAATTAATGCGGTGGGGTCGCTTTGCTTTTTCGAGGTGGATCGTCATTCCTTAGGGGCAAGGTAACGGTGGGGGCCACGTGGGAAATCTCGATTTTCATGGTGCCCGTAGTGGTGGTTCCGGATGCTAGGTTGAGATGCTTCTCTTCACCCTGAGGCAGTTTTCCTTGGAAAAATGGAGTCGTGGCGGTGCTATCTCTATTCATAGTGCCCTTCTCACTTTCCCTTAGAGAACTTCATCTTTTTTCTGCGATCTTGCTCAGCATCTCCTATGATTGAAGATATGGTGAGCCCAAGTGATCAGGCTTTGGAGGTGACCTTGGTGGATTTGGAACGGATACGCCAGCTGTACAAGATCCCCCAGGATGTTGTCTTGTTGCTTCCGACGGCTGAAGACAGGGTGACATCCGAATTAGGGGATGGGGCATTCTGCTATGAGGAAAGTTTGAGGGCAGGTCTTCGGTTCCCTCTTCATCCGTTGGTGCGGGAGGTGATGAAGTTTTACAACATATGCTTCACCATGGTGGCCCCCAATAGTTGGCGCAACCTCATCGGGTTTATCTCATTGTGCAAGCGCCTCGGGGTGACCGCGACCCTTTCGATATTCAGGGTGTGTTCAATCTGGTTTCCGGAAGGGCCTCAGAATGGCCTTACATCGGCCCCGGAGATCCTTCAAGATGATATCGGATAACCCGTCGTCGATAAAGGAGTGGAAGTCGCGATTCTTCATAGTCGAGGGGAATATTGGTTTGGATTTCCCCCGGGTATGGGGGCAGTACGTGAAGGATCCGAAAGCACACCCGAACTTAACCGAGTCGAAGAAAAGGGATCTGATCGTGCTGCACGCAGTCGGGCGCTTCCAGCCAGCGTTCTCCTATCGGAGGATGCTCTCTTCGTGGCCGGATTGAGCCCCATCGATCCTCGCGGTGAGTATCACTCCATGGTCAATAGTTTAGCGTGGCTCCGTCTTTGATTTCTATGAAACTAACGGGCGAATCATACTGCCCTGTAGCCGAAAATCGGTGCTCGCAGATCAGATGAGGGAGGAGCTGGAAAGCGCCGCAGGAGATCTGGCTCCAACAGCAAGCATCGGTCCGAGAAGAGGTCTCGCCTTTCTGGCTCCCGCTCTAGGGGGATCGAGGGAGACGGTGATGACCGGCGCTCCTTGTCGCCGCGACCGAAAGTACGAAGTTTCGGCGGCGCACGATCTTTCGGCGTCGGAGGAGGGTCTGTCCGGGGGCGAAAGTCCGGGAAGTCGCGGGGGTTTCGAGGAGGCTGCTGGATTTCCTCCCCTTCCGTTGTTGTTTTGTCTGACGATGGCGAAGGAGAAACGAGGTTGGCTTGGGGGCCCCCGTGGGCGAGGCGGTTCGGCCTCCCTCATTGGAGGCCAGTGGCTTGGCGAGGTTACAGGAGGAGGTGGGAGCGACCTCCGCTTCCATCGAGGCGGGGGAAGAGGTTGCGGCTGCTGAGGTTCGGCCTGGGTCGCTGGTAGGAGAGCCAGCAGGCGATGAGGAGATGGCCGAACCTGCTGAACCAACGACCGAAATTCGGGGGGCTTTCTGGTGAAGGGCCTTCCGCCAAGGCACAGGAGGCTCCGGGGGGAGCCGAAGTTCCTGAAGAGTCTGTTGTGGGCAGGGGATTCCTGAGGAGATAGAAGCAGAAGAGGAGGAAGAAGGAGAAGGAGGGGAAGCCAGTCGAGCAAGGGGATGCTCCGGTTGGGGCTCCCCTCGCCGGAGTCGAAGTACCCGAAGCTTCTCAAGCGAGGGCTGGTGGCAGAAGCTGGCCTATCGAGAAGCTCATGGGTCGCGGGTGTCCAGGCTGGCTCCCTGAGCGTAGACTTCCACTCATGCGACCCGAAGGTGAGCAAGTTCTCCGCTCTGATGCGGTCCGCGTTCCAAGGGGACGAGAGTTCCTCAACAGGAGGGAGTCATTCGAGGACCTTGTTGAGATAGCCTTCCGCCGCACCGGGGTGCCGGATGAGGCTTTTCTTCTTCCCGAGATTGACGATCTTGCTCTCACAAGGATCGCCACAGACTACGCATCTCGGGTAGGTTGTCGCACCGAAGTTGGGTCTTTAGTCGGTTAGTTCGACTATGTCTTTATGCGTGTAATCCTTTTTTTGCAGAATGCCCTGATTATAAGGGCACTGAAATGGCACTTGCATCTGGCTGTTGGAGCTTGGGCTCGGGCCCGCTACGAGGTCGATCACTTCAAGGAGAGGGCGGGTTCGACTGACAAACTTTCTTGAGCCCTAGTGGTCCTTCAGAGGGAGCTCGGGAGGCTCGCAGGATTCTGGCAGTTGAGAGGGAGAGAGCCTCTCAACTCGCCATACAGATTGGCGAGCTCCAAAGCCTCCGCGAGCAATCCGAGAAGGCTAGTCTGGAGCTTGCTCAGGCCAGGCGAGCAGGAGAGCAAGGTCAAATCCATGCAACTGTTCTTCGATAAGAGGTGGGACCAGCTGAAAGCCAGCCATGCCGAAGATAAAGTCAACTGGAGCAAAAGGCTCGAGGAAGAGCATAAGTGCCGCGGCAGCAGGACCACCTCACCCGCCTAATAAAGAGCTCGCCGATACAAAGGATCGGCTAAAGTGGTCGGATGAGCGATCTGCTCGACTTTCTGACGAGCTCGACTATGCTCATCAAGAAAGGAGATGCTCAGCCCCGGGTGGATGAGCTAAAAGAGAGCCTTCGCCAGAACCAATCGGCCAAGTCTAGGGCTCTCAATAGGGTCCAAGTGCTGGAGGGAGAGCTAGCCCGGCGGGAGGAGCAGGTAGGGCACCATTTGTTTTACCCATTTTGGTCTTTCGGCTTTCGCTTTACTTGGCTTTTTTCTGTAGTTGAATAGGGTGAACCAGGAGTTTCAGGGGCGGTTGGCGGCATTCGGAGAATGGGCGGCCTCGAGGCACCGAAGGATCTCCGAATTGGAGAAACAATTAGCCGAGGCAAACGCGCGGGTCTCTTCAGGGTGGAGGAGTACAAGAACTCTACCGAGTTTTCCGATGAACGTAGGGCGCCTGCGCCGATGCATTCCAGCTCGGCGAAGAGGAGGCGCGGGCTAAGATCGCCCAGACTTATCCTGACCTGGACCTGTCCTGTTTGGAGGCCAGTATTATGAGGCACGCACCCCGGGGGTCGAGGAAGATGAATATGAAGAAATTTCTGATGTCGATCTCGAAGCTGTTCTGGGAGTTGATGTTGCCGCCGAGGTACCCCGGTGAGATACCATCGAGAAGGGGGGTCCAAGCGATGCCCCCACTGGCGCTGCTGCAGGAGATGTTGGGCCTGATGCCAAGTCTTGACCCTTTGGGGGGTATATATTTTTTCTCTCTTTCGTTTTGTAGTTTGACTGGAAATCAATAGACGGATCAACCATTTCTCATTTGTTTGTCTTTCCTGGATGGTTTCCTGTCTCAAATTTTGAAAGAACATCCTAGTCGAGGCCAAGGCATAGGGATAGCCCCGACGAAAGAGTCGAGCGACAATATAGCCTAGTACAAAGGGAGGTTGAGAGACGATTCAATTCGGCTTAGGCCGAATGACACAGTGGTTTAACTAGATCCAAAGAATGAAATAGCTCGGCTAGGGCCAAGGAATGATGTAGCTCGGCTAGGGCCGAGGGATGGAGTAGCTGGCTAGGGCCGAGGAAATCTACCTTACCAGTGGCCAGACTATGGTCATGCCTTCGACGAAAAGAGGGGGGTTTGTTGAACCTTCGCTGTCACCCTTTATTCTTTCTGGTAAAGAGTTGGTTTGGCCTTTGCATCCATTTATTACCCCTGTCAGCGTTTTGTCCTGTCTAAGGCAGGTCGATTTTCGTTTCACCGAAGCAGGTAGTACGGCTCTACGGCCAGCAAAAGGTCGCCCAACACTTTCCAACGAACCAGTGCTGTGTTGGTCTTTCCCGATGCGGGCTACTTTGGCATGTGGTGTAAGTGCTTATTCGCCATTGGAGGATGTCGTTTTTGCAGGGCAATCCCTCGGATTCGCCAGTATCTGCAAGATCGGCAGACGATTTTCTGCATTTAAAGCTCGTGATCTGGGATCAGAGACAATCTTTTGGTATGCGTCATGGCTCGAGAGACGCGCTTAGCGCGCATCGTGGGGTGCTGTTTTTACTTTCAGGAGGCCACGTGGTGGCCCGGGTTTGGCATTTCGAATCTCAGGGCTTTCTGTTCTCGCAGCTCTTTCGGATCGTCTCCGCCTATAAAAAGGGGGAAGAGGGCCGTGTTGGGCCATCCCAAAGTTTTCTTTTCTACAAACCGTGGAGGTGCACACAATGCCTATTTCTTTGAGGCTTAGAGCAGGAGGACTGAGCTTTTCTCTTGCAAGTTGTCGTCGTCCTTCGGATAGTTGGGGTGACGAAGGAGCCGTCGGGGGGTGGCTTGCCCTCAAGAAAGGAGCTCCGGAGATCATATGGAGAGCGCACAGGAGGTCCGCAGAGATCGCATGGAGAGTGCACATATACGCTTCCCGTGTGACCTTTGCAGTTCACCTTCGGGGACGTACGATAGAAAGTGTACACGGGCTCCCCATGGCTCGTGTGAATTTCTCCTCCTCCCCCAGCCTGGATTCCTGGGCTCGTCCGCCCGGGGAATCTTTTGCCACGTGAGGAGGGGTGATGGTGTGTCGCTCACTGGTACATTGCCTTTCGACTTGGGCAATGGCTAGCTGTACACACTAGATTTGGGGGAGTGCCCTGGTATCAGGGTCTGCGAGCTTCCTTCCTACTCGTCGGAGGGCCCTTCAGTTGGGTGGTTTGGGGTAAGAACCTATCCACCCTTTCTGATTTCTCTGATATCTCGGTTGGGATGCTGAGATATTATTATCAACCGAAGCTTGTCGCAACGGTTGGGCCAAATCGCCCATCCATTATCGGTTCGAGCTGACTGGTTCATGGTTTGCCTGATTTGTTGGACTGGATGCCGAAGCATCATAGTCGCCCGAAGCTGCTTTGGAGCAGTTTGCCCGAGTTATGTACCCATTTTTATTTCATGCATTTCAATGCGCCTGTAGGCGGTTGTAATTGGTTTCGATGGTAATGAAATAAAGAAAGCATTGTTCTTTCTCTTAGTTTCTGTTTCTTTTGTGCCGAGAGTCGTTGTTGGCAATGAAACGAGCGTGGGGATATCGTTCGTTCTTGGTCGAGGATCCCACGCTATCCGACCTAATCAGGGCTCATAAGCTGCCCGAATTCAGACGGAATCCTGGAGATTGTTCGGCAGTGGAACATATTCCTTAACTTTGGCTGAAACTCAGAGATTTATTACTCGGCCCTGCTGGGGTTTAGAGATTTATGGCTCAACCCTACTGAGGTTCAGAGATTTATGGCTCGGGTCTGTCGAGGTTCGGTGACTTATGGCTCGGGCCTGCCGAGGTTCAGTGACTAGTTATTTGGCCCAGCCGAGGTTCGAAGAATAGTTGCTCGGCCCAGTCGAGGTTCGAAGAATAGTTGCTCGGCCCAGCCGAGGTTCGAAGAATAGTTGCTCAGCCCAGCCGAGGTTCAGAGATTTATGGTTCAGCCCTGCCGAGGTTCGGAGATTTATGGCTCGGCCCTGCCGAGGTTCGAAGATTTATGGCTCGGCGGGATGACTTGGTCGCCACCAAGACTCATGATATTTGGTTCCTGTGAGATTTGGCACGGAACGCCAAAGTGGAACGGGCGGTGCATGGGTATGCCTGACATTTATGATTTGGCTACTTCCAAGGGAAGCGAGTCATCGTCAGTCGCTGACGCTCTTTTTCTTCTCGCGCCTTCCAAAGGGCGGCCGATTTAAGGCGATTTGGAGGAGTCTCGAGGGCATTTACTCCGCAAGGGCCTGGCAGATCGGGAGGAACCCAGTTTCTAGAGAAGGAGGGGGGTTCCCGATTAATTCGTCGACGTTTACCGATTTCCCTCGGGAAGGAGCATGACCCCTCGCGTCCTGTGGGTGCCTGTCAAAGCGGCGACATGCGGCCGATTCTCATGGGTCAGTATTTATGGCCCGACTGATCGAGATGCTCGCCTGAGGGGTATAAATACGGATGACAGGGGTGCCAGGGTTCACCATTCCTTTGGCTAGCCTCTCAACAGCTCTCAACATGGCTTCTCGGGGTGGAGAGCAATCATCCAAAGGATCAGGCGTAGCGAACAACGGTCGTGGGAGCTCCGAGGGAGCCATTCCACCGTCGTGGTTGACGGCCTGGCCTTGGCGTCAGCCTTCGCAAGCAATGAACAGCTTGAGAAGGCGGTGGAGGAGTACCTTGCCATCTCCATGAGGGAGACCGAGGCCCTTTGCTGGGTCGTACGCCGGCAGGAGGGGGAGATTGCGTCCCTCCGCCAGTGAGTCGCCGATCTATCCCGGCGTGTGGAAGACCCGGCAGCTGCCGAGGGGAGACGTTAGGCCTCTGCGAAGGCCATTTTTCTTTCTTTCAGTACTTTTTCTTTCCTTCTGTACTTTTCTTTTATAATTAATAAAGAAAAAGGTCTTTTTGTCAATTTATTGTTCTCTGATGAAATCATCGTTTAGCTCATAAAAGAGGTAAAACCGCTCGCTTCTGTTTGAACTGATGGGGGACCTAGGTGGTCCTGTGGGCTTATGTGCTAAGTCATGGTCTCGTTTGCAGAGTGAGACAGGCGCTTGGGCGGTAAGATACCGGGATATCATCCGGGGATTTAGCAGTAGGGGGATTCTCCGATTTTGTCTGGGTCCGTGAGCGGCCATGTAGGGCATGCTGAGGCCTTTAGGGATTTGCTAAAGGCGCAAACTTTGTGTCTGTTGGCGGTTTTGCATGGTGCGCATTTTTCGAACTGGCCGAAGTTTTGGGGACTATTCGGAAGTCCTTCGGCTTTAATCGAGGTTCGCGTGCTTCCAATTTTTGTCGGGGCTTTACGTACTCCAGTTTTAACTGGGGCTTTAGAATTCATTGAGTAAGTATGTTCAGTTCATTAATTGCTTAATTAGAACTTCTACTTTAAATTATAAAATACCATACTATTTAATTGCTAACAGAAGTTTTAATTATTATAATCCTTTAAGGATGTATTGTGATAAACAACGACAGATGGATCCCAGCATAAGTCAAATTGCCATTGGGCAGAAGTTAGAAACGGAGTTTGCTTATTGGTTTTATGAATTTGTGAGTACTATTACTCAATCAATTACAATAATGGCTTTTATTTTTAAAATTTATTGTTAATAGGTTATTAATTTATAGGTAAACGGTCCATGGTTCACAACCGATAATATTTTCATTAAATGCCTAGCACAGTGGCCATTGAAGACCGTAACTACCTATACTGGCTATTTGTTAATGGATACAAATTTCAAATTGAACAACTAGCATCTTCAAGAGGGACGCAGAATTGGGGCATATGTGTTAAAGGAGAAAGTGCTAGAGCAAATATGCAGGATTATTACGGAAAGTTAGTAGAGGTGGTTGAAGTTGAATATCCCAGTTGGCCTATGAAACGAACTGTATGTTTCGTTGTGATTGGTTTGATCCGACAATTCCTATCGGTAAAAGGGTTTATAACGACTACAATCTAGTTGAAGTAAACCATCGACGAAGATTGCAGAAATATGACACATTCATTCTTGCATCCCAAGCTCAGCAGTGTTTTACTGCGGATATCCAAGTTTGCGCAACGACAAGCGAGATTGGTGGGCTGTTTCTAAAATCGTTCCACGTTCAACAATCATATTAGATGAGAGTTCATCAAGTCAATCAACTGAGTGCCCCGCATTTCAAGATGATGAGATGGAAATGCATGCAATTCAGGATGACACAAGGGCTCCTGAAACATCACTTATAGATCCAAATGGTGATGTCCAAGAAATTGAGGATGCAAACGTTCGGTTTCCTTCCAATGATAATGAAACTGAATCACAGTCCGATACAGCATCGGATGTTGAACCAACATTTCACGACATAAATGACACTGATTAAAGATATAGGTTCATGCAATTTCGATTTATTTTTATAAGTGTTTAATTTTTGTATGTTTATTAATTATTCATATTATATTGCATTACATTAACCTTTAGTATTTACAGTATGATGGACCGAGGTAGATCTACCCCTGATGGACATAGCCCTGCTGCGTCACATCCCACTACCAGGCCTGACGCACAGACTTCCGCCTCTCCAGGCATCGACGCTCATCTTGTATTTTCCTCTACCCGATCGGTGCAGACCTTTGAGAGTTCTTCTATGGTCGATCGCACCGTACTTCGATTGGATGCCAATGGGATGTAAGTATATACTAATTGTAACTATATGTTTATATTTTAAGTTAATTACTTATTTTAATTAGTTTTTTTAACATCTTTATTGAGCAGTATACTGTATCGAGCTGAATCAGCTCTATATTTCAGAGCCGTGCTGATCCCAGTGGCTACGATTGGCACCATGTATCTGCGGCCACGAGGGAGTTTTATTTTTCAGAGTTTCAAGTAAACTATTTAAATACATTTTATAACTGACATAAATTTTCTTATCTTTATATATTCTGAAACTAACTGTTTATTTCAATGCATAAAAAGTTTACGTGGGACCCTACCATCCATGATGCCATTAGGGCAGCATGGAATGCTCTTGCGGCACGCCGATACTCCGACATGCTTTATCATTGGAGGAGTTCGGGTGACCGTCCAGGGCATGTGCTGGAGGGTATTTGGGCCAGCTGGCAGCAGGCGTGACAATCCGAGGCATGGATCAGGAGGTCCGCATCAGCCAGCACGAACCGCCGATCTAAGAAGGGCGGTCGTGGCATGGGCCTCTCCTGTCACACTGCTAGTTCCATTTCTATTCAGGAGCACAGGCATCGTATAGTAAGAAACCATAAATAATTTAAATACTAATTTAGTCATTAACAAATACTTGCATTTATATTCTTTCTTCTGCTTTTGTAGTCCGAGCAGGAGGGCAGAGATCCTGGTGAGTTTCGTCTATTCAGGGCGACACACTTGGAAGGACGGTTCCTGGGTCGATACACGATCACGGAAGATTGGGGTAAGAAATTAGATTTATATTTTATTTATTTAATTTTTAATATTTTATTTAGCTTTATATATTGATTCATTTGTCATTGATTTTATAATTCAAAGGCACGAGTCGAGGAGCTGCAGTCTCAGGCTTCGTAGGTCGACTCTACTGATGGGGGGCCACCCATCGAACTCTAACCAGAGGAGAATCGACGTGTATTTTTGGAGGTTGTTGGTGCCTAGCCGCGAGACCGTAGGGTCTATAGTTTGGGCACCGGAGCTTTCAGATATTTTCCCCTGTTGGCCCAGATGACAACCCAAGAGGGGGGGGTGAATTGGGTTCTTTAAAAATTTAAACCTTTTTAAAATATTTGTTTGCTTAGTATGTGTGGAAGTGAATGCAGATGCAAAAACAAAATGCAATCAGTAAGATAGAGATAGAGATAGAGATAAAGGAGACACGGCAAACACAGAGAGTTTATAGTGGTTCGGTGTATCCAACACCTACGTCCACTCCCAAGATTCACTTGGGTCCACACTATAATCTTCCTTGATTACAGCCGAGTTGTTTTACAAGCTCACAACTCAAACTTGTTGTTTTCCCGAGATCACAATGAACCCAGCCGGTTTTCCGGGATCACCAGCACAAAAACCCTAACACAAGCTATGCCAAGCTTGTACCGAGGTAAGACTACCTCCACTAGTTCAATCCCCCATATTGAACTAAATACAAACAATAGAAATATTATTTTTCAAATACATAGCTCCTCAATGAGCAGATAATCAAATAAAATAACAAGGTTTAGAAAAGCCTGATTTGTAGTTGGTTGGCTTTTGAGCTTTTCTTCTTTTCTTCTTTTCTTCTTCTCCTTGCTGGATTGAATCAAGCCTCAGGTCCGATTCTTCATAGTTGAAGCAGTTGAGAAGGGTTGAAAAGCAAGAAACTGATCCTCTTTCTCCAATTTGGGAAATCCACCAAAACTTTGATTTGAATGCCTTGGATTCCTCTTGAGCTTTTTGGAGTGGAGTGGATTTGAGCTAGAAGGTTTTTCTCTTGAGATTCAGGCTCTCTCTTTTTTGGATTTTTGGATTGGGATTTCTCTATTTGTTTCTCTGTTTTTCCATTTTTCGTTCTTTTTCTTTTGAATGATAGTCTTCCCTTTTTATAGATCTCTTTCAAGCCATTTTAGGAAGAAAACTATCCGTTGGAGTGTACCTTGTAACAAAATATATCCGTTAGAAATAAAGTAAAATAGAAATATTACCGTTAGAGCTGATCTGGCAATTTGATTTTTCGTTCCAGGTGGGTTGGAGTCGACTCTAACTTTTCTGGAGTCGGCTCTAACTCGAAACACTTTTATCCGTTATTTCTGGAGTCGTCTCTGACTTTTCTGGGGTCGACAAGAAACTTTTCTGGAGTCAACTCTAACAGACCCGGAGTCGACTCTAAATCGGGGCCAGAAAAATCAACGTTCTGTTTCTTCTATGAGAGTCGGCTCTAACAGTCTCGGAGTCGACTCTAACATCCGTGCCAGATACTGGAGTCGGCTCTGTGATTCTAGAGTCGACTCTAATGTCTGCAATCTTACCTAGACATTAGATTCGATCCAGAACACGATTTTTTTCCTGATTTTGATCATTCAATCAACTTATAATCTGAAACACTTAATCAAAATCATTAGAGCCTCCAATAGTTATACTCAATTAGTTTTGTTAATCATCAAAATCATCAATTGGGTCAACAATCTCCCCCTTTTTGATGATAACAAAAACTTTGAGTATATGCATTCAAAAAATTCATTCGAACTAACGATTATAGTCATTTTAAAGCTTAAAACAATTTTTAATGAAGGATTTGATGCCAATATTCAAAGTAAACTTTTAAATTGTGCATGAGTTCTATATACGCCATCAATTATGAACATTTAAATTAAATGTACAGAAAATTGTAATTGAGCTTGTTGTTAAGCTCCCCCTGCATTGAATAGCCCCCCTATATAAAAATCAAATTTTAATTGAACTGATTAAAATTTCAAGTTCTTTCTTTTGCATAAACAATCATTTCTCCCCCTTTCTTTCTTTCTTTTTGCATATTCAACCATCTCTCATTAAAATTTCAAGTCTTTCTTTCTTTGCATATTCAACCATCTCTCCCCCTTTTTGTTATCAGCAATAAGGAGAGTATTAGATAAAGAAAGTTATTAGAGAAAAATTGTAGGTTCAATAAGACATAGGGATTCAAGCAGTCAATATTTGAAAATGTGAAATTGCATTTCATAAGTAAGAAACATTACATAAGTTGATTCATGTACATTCCAAAATGAAATACATTAGATATTCAAAAATTCTAAATACAAACTATTAAAGTCAAAGTCAGATATGTTTGAATACAATTTTCTTCAAGTGACCTATGATTTCCATTACATCATCTTTTTGAGATTTCTTAAAATTTTCAAGACAAGCTTCAATCTGTGAGACTGTAAGGTCAATGTCCTTCTTCAATTGACCAGTTGCATGAACATAAGATCCCGAGCCATCAGCAATGCCTTCCATCCTTTCAAAGATTTGTGAAGTTCAGCACCAAAGGATTCAACAGAATTGCTTATGGAAAAGGAGATCATGTCCAGTCTCGAGTTAAGTTCTTCTTTTAGCTGATTAAAGTCTTCTTTTAATTGATTAATCTCATGAGATCTCTGACTATCATATTCAGCAAGCAAAACTCTTAACTGACCAATCTGTTCATCAGAGAATCTCCCAGAAGCAACAATAGACTGATGTGGAGGAGAGGAAACTATGCTCAGTCTGGCCTCTGAAGGTCCAGCTGTAGATGGTCCCGCAATAAATGGATCAGACTGATGGTCCCGTAGTGGATGGTCCAGGGATATCTTCTACTCTGGCCTCTTCAGCTCTATCTCTCTCAGCTCTTTCTTCTCGTCCTCCTTTCATCCATATACCATTTAACTTCTTGAAGCCCATCCGATGAATAGTAGAAATACTATAATAGTCAGTGTGCCTTAATTTCCTTAGGGGTTCATTCTCCATAATTAGCACACCTTGGCTTCTAAAGATTAAAGTAAGAACCATACCATATGGCAGTGTAGATCTTTTCTTTGTAGCAGCCTCTGCCATATATCCAATCATCATGCCAGCTAGGTTGACTGGCCTTCCAGTTATTATACAATCCATCAAAAGAATGTCTCGCTCCGAGACGTACTCAAATCTACCAATTTTTTGAAATAAAAATTCTTCCACAAATGTTGTGTAGTAACCTGAGTTCCAGATTTAATTGATTTGCAAGGATTTCCTCAAACTCGGTTACATCCCTCCCTAACATTCTTGTCAATGCTCCACTTCTATCATTCATGTTGATATTCCATAATACCGATTGTGGGCATTTCCAACAAATTTCCAAGTATTTCAGCTATTATTACAACTCTTGTTCCTCTTACATACTGATTAAACCGCTTCTCCTCTACTTAAATCATTGTAAAACTCTCTCACTAAGGCTGGATAAGTGGGGATATCTAATGAGCAAATCTTTTCCCACCCCATTTCTTTCAAACATCTTCCTATTGTGAAGCCCTTCGACTCAAAGAAATCAAAGTTGACCTTCCTTCCAGTTGTGATAGTCTTACCGGCTAGTTGATCTACTTTGGGTGAAGAGGGTGAAGGAGGGGAATCTTCTTGAGTGGCCGAAGAGAAGGATGGCGAGGGTTGCCTCCGAATTGTGCATCACCTCGTGGGAACAGACGCTCCACCGACGAAACCGCGCCTCTTAGGTGCCATTGAGAAGATTGGAATGTGTAATCAAAGGCTTTGAGAAGATTGGGGAAGTTGGAAAGGCTTTGGAACTTCTTGGAGAAGTTTTGGGAGACGGATGGAATGATTTGGGGTCGACTCCGCCTTTTTATTTTTGACCTAGTTCGACCTAGAGTCGACTCCGAAAACTGGGTGTCGGCTCCGAACCAGAAAGTCTGTCAGCGCTCGAATTAGAGTCGGCTCTACAAAAGCCAGAGTCGGCTCTAATTGCTTAGACAGAACATCAAAACCAAGGTGTCGACTCCACAAACTGTTAGAGTCGACTCTAACAGTTTCAGAGATAAAAAATCAAGTTTCAAGGATCTGAAACTATTCAAATTAATCATCAAATTCTAGATAAATGTTTCCTTAGCAATTGGGGAAACAATGAATCAAGATCTAGATAGATTTCCTTATTGAATATCGAGATTTTTCAAGAAATTGATGAAATCTAGATAGATGTCCTTAAGAGTTTCAGAAAACTATTCCAAAGGATCACAAACTCCTAATTCTCCTCTAAGATAACAAAATCTCTCTTCACTTAAGGGTTTTGTAAAATATCAGCTAATTGTTCTTCAGTGTTACATAATCAAGACAAATTTCATTATTAGCACATGTTCTCTTATAAAGTGATATCTAATTTCTATGTGTTTTGTTCTTGAGTGTTGAATTGGATTTTTAGTTAATTGATTGCGCTTGTATTATCACATCTTATGGGTGTCTTATCAAGTGTGATACCATAGTCTTCAAGTTGTCGCTTAATCCATAGGATTTGAGCACAGCAACTTCCAGCTGCAACATATTCAGCTTCAGTAGTTGATAATGCAACGAATTTTGCTTTTTGCTAAACCATGAGATTAAGTTACTTCCTAAGAATGGCATGCACCACTTGTGCTTTTTCTATCTAATTTACATCCAGCATAATCAGAATCAGAATATGCAATCAGATTTAATGTTGAGTCTCTAGAATACCATAAACCTACATTTTTTTTCCACTTAAGTATCTAAAATTCTTTTAACAGCAATTAAATGTGATTCTTTAGGTTCAGATTGAAATCTAGCACATAAGCAAACAAAAACATATGTCTGGTCTACTTGCAGTTAAGTAAAGAGGGATCCGATTATACCTCGATAATATTTTTGATCAACCTTCTTACCTTCTTCATCTTTGTCCAGCTTGCATGAAGGACTCATTGGTGTTCCGAGGGTTTGATTGATTCCATACCAAACTTCTTTAGAATTTCTCTGTGTACTTTGTTTGGTTGATAAAGATTCCCTCTTTGCTTTGTTTGATTTGAGTCCAAGGAAGAAATTGAGTTCTCCCATCATGCTCATTTCAAATTCTCCCTGCATTAACTTAGCAAATTCTTGACATAGAAGATTGTTAGTAGCACCAAATACAATGTCATCAACATAAATTTGAACTACAAGTAAATCTTTATCTTTTCTTTTCAAAAACAATGTTTTATCAACATTTCCTCTTGTAAAATCATTTTCAATCAAAAATTTACTTAGTCTATCATACCAAGCTCTAGGTGCTTGTTTCAAACCATATAAGGCTTTGTGCAATTTAAAAACGTGATTTGGAAATTCATGATCTTCAAATCCCGGTGGTTGTTCAACAAAACTTCTTCATTTATAATCCATTTAAAAATGCACTTTTGACATCCATTTGAAATAAATTGAAGTTCATGTGACATGCAAATGCAAGTAATAGCCTAATGGCTTCTAATCTAGCTACAGGTGCAAAGGTTTCATCAAAATCAATACCTTCTTCTTGATTATATCCTTTTGCAACTAATCTAGCTTTGTTTCTAATTACTATGCCATTTTCATCTAGTTTATTTCTAAAAACCCATTTTGATCCTATAAGAATGATCTTTAGGTCTTTCCACTAATGTCCATACATTATTTCTAGTGAATTGGTTTAATTCTTCTTGCATAGCTAACATCCAATTATTATCTTTTTCAGCTTCTTCAATAGTTTTAGGTTCAATTTGAGATACAAATGCAAGATGATTATAATATTTCTCATAGATGATCTAGTTCTTATTCCTTGAGATGGATCACCTATAATCAATTCCTTGGGATGACTATAAGCGTATCTCCAATCTCTTGGTAGATCTATATCATTATGATTAGTATTAATATCATCAGCATTAGGCGAATCATTATCTTTAGCTTCTTGTTCATGATCTGAAGATACATCAATATTAGTTTTTCAAGATCTTTTCAAGAATGTTTGTATCTTCCTCATCATCAATCCTTTTGGAACTTGATGCTAAAGATTCATCAAAAACTACATGAATAGATTCTTCAACAATTAAACTTCCTTTATTGAACACTCTATATGCTTTACTAGTTGTTGAATATCCTAAGAATATTCCTTCATCAGATTTTGCATCAAATTTACCTAAGTTATTTTTACCATTATTATGAATAAAACATTTACAACCAAATGCATGAAAAATATTTAATGTTGGGTTTTCTATCATGCCATAATTCATAAGGTGTTTTCTTTAAATAGGTCTTATTAATGGCTCTATTTAGGATGTAACATGCTGTGTTAATAGCTTCCGCCCAAAAGTATTTCGGGAGTTTACTTTCACATAGCATGGTACGGGCCATGTCTTCTAGAGTTCTATTTTTCCTTTCAACTACCCATTTTGTTGAGGGGTTCTAGGTGCAGAAAAATTATGATTAATACCATTTTCATTACAAAAACTTTCAAATAAGTGATTTTCAAATTCAGTTCCATGATCACTTCTTAGAGACACTATGGTAGTGTTTTTCTCATTAGTGACTTTCTTGAAGAATTTCAGGAATATCGAGAAAGTCTCATCTTTGTGAGCTAAAAACATTACCCAAGTGAATCTAGAGTAATCATCTACTATCACAAGACCATATTTCTTTCCTCCTAGACTTGTGGTTCTAGTTGGTCCAAAAAGGTCCATGTGAAGTAGCTCTAATGGCCTAGAAGTTGAAACAACATTTTTAGATTTGAAAGAACTTCTCGTTTGTTTTCCAAACTGACATGCATCACATATTTTGTATTTTCAAAATCTATTTTAGGTACCTTTACTAAATCCATTCTAATTAGTTTTGAAATCAGGTGTGTGCTTGCATGACCTAATCTTCGATGCCACAACCAACCAATCTCATTCATATTAGCATTATTAGCAACTAAGCAATGATTACTTAGTAGACAAATTGTCTAAGTCAATCAAGTATACATTGCCATTTCTATTTCCAATAAAAACAATGCTATTATCAATGGGATTAGTAACTGTGCATATAGAAGATTCAAATGATACTTTAAAACCTTTGTCACATAATTGACTAATACTAATTAAATTATATTTCAAACCATCAACATATAAGACATTTTCAATATGTGTGGAGGGAGTTATTTGAATGTTACCAAACCCCAAGATTTGGCCTTGACCATTATCCCCAAATGTAACTACTCCTCCTCTTTTGCTTTCAAGGGTGATGAATTGATCTTTGTCACCCGTCATGTGTCTTGAGCAGCCACTATCAAGATACCACTTTCTTTTGATCTTTTGGCCGCAAGACACTCCTGCAAAATGATCAAGTCTTATGTTTAGGTACCCAAGCTTTCTTGGGTCCTTCATGGTTAGTAGCAATAAAAATATTCCTTTGGAACCCATATTTTCTTTCCTTTAATATTTAAGTTTTGATTAGGTTTTAGATTTTACATTCATAAGATTTATGTCCTTTTTGATTACATTTAAAGCAAGTAAAATTACTTTGGCCAGCACGCACAAAAATATTTTTCAGGGATTTTTGTTTTCTTAAAGTGTTATACCCTAATCCGGCTTTGTCAAAAACTGCTTTTTGACTATTTAAAACATAATTTAGTGAGCTTAAGGTAAACTTATCAACTATGTTCTTATGTTTTTCAACCTCTTTTCTTAGTTATCATTTTCATTAGAGATTGATTCTTTTTCTTTTACCAAAATTTCATTTTCAGATTTAAGTTTCTTAACTTCATTATTAAGCTCTTCCTTTTCTTTAATGAAAGTTAAATTTTCATTTTCAAAAGCTTGTATTTCTTTTTCAAAACTTTGAAATCGCCGACAAGTTCATTAAAAGCATCAAATAATTCATCAAATGCAAATTCATCGCAAGGGTTATCGGAACTTACCTCATCATTGTCGTCGCCATAAAACATACATTTGCGACTTCCTTTTGTTCTTCTTCTTCGGAAGAAGTTTCTTCGCTATCACTCCAAGTCGCCACATAAGCCTTTTTTTTCTTTTTGTAGGCTTTCTTTAATTTAGGACATTCATT